>JAUEKZ010208515.1:0-10595 GCA_031471865.1 Melibe leonina
GAAGTCTGTATATTTAGGATCCAAAACCATTAGCAAAATAGCCTTGCTTTAAAATAGTGTTCTAAGTGATACAGTACAAGATAGAATATGTAGGGAATATTTCAAACCCTTTATATCTAAGCATTTTTTAACTTTGGTATCTCTGGTAGATAGATACTGGGTGTTACATTAACACTCCTTATAACACTCTTTCTTTAACTAAAGCTGTGGCAGCATGAAATAATGTATATTTTTTGCAGAAAATACCATTTCTTATATAAAATTTTTAAATTCATCTTTGTTTTATTGACTTTAACCCATTCTCTAAATACAATTTTGACATAGACTTTGTTATTTTGTCATTTACAGTGGACAGTGACACACTACATAGACCCTACTACATATCACAAGACTTTAAAAAAATAATTAAAAAAATTGATACTATATTTAAAAAAAAATTAACATCATCTAGCATAACTTGAATATAAACACATTGATAAAAACAACCAAACATCAAATAGTTTCACAAGGCTTTAAATTTTCAATTCAATATTTTCTCAATGCTTGGGTGAGACCTACATAAATGCTACTCATAAAAAAAGAATATATGCAGTGAAGAAATGAAGCTTATCGAAGACTTTTTATTTCGCCCCATTCGATCACTAATCGCAAAGGAGAAGTAAGTTCGGAATTGGGACGTTTTTGAAGTGAATAGACCGGTCCTGAACGATCAAACAACCCCCCCCCCCCCCCAAAAAAAAAACGCGACGCACAAATATTATATTCTGGCTAAACTGCAGCTAGGATTGTTTTTGGTTCCGCATAGATATCCACGCAATGAAAATCGGCTAAAATAGACTGTAAATATTTATTTTCAGCAAAGATTATGTTAGAAACAATATTATAAACATTAGTTTTCCAAATGTTTCGACCAAAATTACGATTGATTTGAAATGTTTGACTTTTACAACACCCAATCGATTGCGATTGTCATACATGATGCACAAATGCCCAATGTGTACGTTTTTTTCGAGAAAGAATAAGAAAATAAAAATCCAAGATTACATCCTGGTTTTTTTTCTCCAGTACAAAGGAAATCCTTTCCTTTTTTAGACCTAAACGTAGATTTGCGACATTCATCGCTTTTGAGGTAAGAAATTACTGTTTGAGTTAGCTCAGTCTGTTGCCGGGAAACTCTGTGCAGCACCAAAAGCCCGATTTGCAACGGTTTTTAGACCGATGTGTTGTTTACACTTAACAAACGGTCAAAAGCTTGCAGGCCCGGTTCAATCTCTAACATTGAACTGTTATAATAGCGATTTTTTGACTGTACAATGCAGCTTTAATGTTTTAAACAAAATCAAAATTTTAAGTGCGTTTGGCGTGAGCTTTACTGGAATCAGCAATAAAGGGACAGTAAGAATCAGCAAAATCTATGAGTGGAACTTGATTGATTTTTGCTTATAGACGTGAAACATTAAACTTCATGTGTAATTGATTGTACTGTCCCTGTGGAATTAACTTGAAAAAGACGAAGAGAGCGAGAGAGAGAGAGAGAGAGCGAGAGCGAGAGCAAGAGAGAGAGAGAGAGAGATAGCGAGAGAGCGAGAGAGAGAGAAAGGAGAAAGAGAGAGAGGGCTGAAGGGAGGGGGTAAGCGGAGAGATAGATAGAGAAAGAGAAAAAGACTGAGAGAATGAGAGAGAGAGAGACCGAGAAAAAAAGGAATAAGGAAGGCTGAAAGGAGGGGTGAGGTAGAGAGAGATACATATAGAGAGAAAGAGACAGACAGAGAGAAAGAGGGAAAGAGGGAGAGAATGAGAGAGAGAGAGAGAGAGAGGGAGAGAGAGAGAGAGAGCGAGATAGGGAGGAGGGGTAGGGGGGAGTGAGGCAGAGTATCGAAACACGAGGATTGCAGTTTTGGTGTCAAGGGAGATAATGCGGAAAATTGACTATGAATGGCTCTATCAATAGAGTTGTGTATCTTGGCACTTCATGAATGGTAACTTAAATTTTTTTTTTAAACGAGCGATGTTGTGAGTGATGTGCAATTGTTTGTAAATTTACAACACTGCGATAAATGAATATCCTTCCGATGAGGTAAGTTTGCAAAATGCTGGACATAAAGCCAAATAAAGATTAGAATAAGGAAGAAATTACGATAAGATAAGATAAGATAAGATAACTTTATTGATCCCTCAACGGGAAAATTATTTTAAAAATGTTACATACAGACATAGGGATGTGCCATAAGACAGAAAACAATAAAATGAATAGGCAAATTTTTAAAAATAAAATTACCGTCTGTATGCATTGAGTCAAAATACTCACAACAATGCCCTCATCGTACTCACACACAGAAATGTGTGATGGTGTCATTGGAAGGTGGTTGGGAGAAGGTGAAAGTTACTCATTTGTTGTACCGGGCATGTCCTGAGCATAACGTCAAACGTGATGATGATAGACGTGAGTAACTTTTACGTTTAGAGGATTTTTAAACTAATTTGTGTATTTGCAACGTTGGACACTAGATATTTCAATAAAGGATCAAATGCTTTAGACGGATATCATGAACTGATGGTCGGCCTTGTAGCTCTTTAGATAGAGCGTCAGAATCGGAACCTGTAAGTCGGGTGTTCAAACCTTGTTCACATCATAGCTACATTGTGCTGCCACACAGAGATAAACGGAAGGCTTTTATGAATATATCACTCAATCACGTTATGCTAACACCGTGCTTATCAGCCTTAGCACTATTTTAATAATACCGAGCGGACAGCTGCAAAAATGCCGATTTCTATCTTTTTAACCCTTTCACGGCAAGGTCTGATTTTAACCAAACAGAATATGCAAAATATTGAAAAATAACGTGTTATTATGCCAGATAAATACGATTTCAGTAGAGTGACATATGCCAAAAGACTGAATTTCAGGCTATTGGTCTATGTCAGTTCACTGAAATCTGATTTATCTGGTATAAGAACAGGCAAAGGTTGTTTTTTTTTAAACAACCGGTTTTCAAGCCACCGACCTACAGCTTTTGAGGTACACAGTCGGTATCTGAAGAAATTAGTATTGATTATTGTTTTTGTTCGACGTGTCCATTCCGGCATGCAACGCTTCTCAAGTTCAGGGGTCAGAGGGTTGTGGCGGCATGCTACAGCTCAACCTATCCACGCTTCGTGTACAAATTGCATTACATTGGGTTTATTTATCCAGGCACCGTGTCCGTAGCTCAGGTGGTAGAGTGTCCGCCTAGGAACATGGAGCTCGTGGGTTTGAATCTCCGCCGTGTCTTGGTAGTGAAAATCGGTATTTCAACAGACTGTCCCACCAGGTCCTTCGCGTAATGGAAACAGTGCTAAGACTGGTTGGTCCGGTGTCAGTATACTGTGACCGGGTGAGATTTTCTGGTGAACCCCCGGTTAATGTTTGTGTGGCAGCAATCGAAATTTGACATGACTTAATGTTTGAAAAAGGTGTAGATCAGGCAACATCAAATTACATAATATTATGTTAAGTACCTTTGTATTCTCATTGAACTACCGTGGCCTGGCATCTGTAACCAAAGCACTTTAACATGTATAGAGAGTTCCGCCTTTTATGTGACCTAAATATAAAGAGAGCGTTAAACTGGCAACAACCAAACCATCCAAAAATTCTCCGGCGAATGTGCCGGCCAGCGAAGGAATGCTGAGATAATATATTTATTGTCTGTGATAAGTCTTTCCCCAGTGCTCTGGAAATGAGCCAATTAGTTCTATATATAGCACAGGCAGTGCAGATACGGAACCATTACTGGTACCATGAGGTATAGCGTCCGCCTTGGAACCATGAGTTCGGGGGTTTGAATCACGGACGTCTTACCTAAAGACGTTATAATAGACTTTTTAGCAGCTGTCCGATATGCTCCTGACGTTATGAAAGCGGTGGTAAGACTGGTTGGCCAAGTAACAACAGTAATGTAACTAGGTGAGATATTTGAGTAAATGTTCGTGGGGCGGCGCATTAACCTGTAATTTGAAAAAAGGCGTTAATCTGTCAACTAAATAACTTGCCTACAACCCTCAAAGCTCCCAAATAACAGTGACGCTTGTAAAAAGTATACTCCATCATAATATCACACCCCCAAGAAACACCCTCAGATCAGTGACCATCTCGCATATCACACATTCTGTTACAAATAATTTGATTTCTGAGCACAAAATGGATTAGAAAATCGTTGGTGTTTTTGGATGATCACGCATAGTTTTATTTTGAGACTGGCGAATGTTGGCTGGAGTTTGACTTTTTTTTCCAGTTGAGTGATGACACCTTGCCTATTTCATTTTTAATGAGAATTGTGTGTATTAACAAAATCTCCCCTCATTCTGTCTGGTCTATGGACAACAATTGCCAACAAAACAATTGTGTTAGCTGGCTCTGGGGGAGTGGAATCAATGCAGACTATTTCGTAAAAATCCAGCCCCCACCCCCCTCCTCCCCACAGCGGGAAACTAGACCATTATCCTTTGGGAAGTAGAAAAGCACTTTCATTGAGTGAATCCAATCCCCTATTTTCGCTGCATGTGGCGGAATTGTTTGCCCGCCAGGGGGCAGAGGCTGTATGACCTAAGGGCTGAGCACTGCGTCATTCAGGAAATGGCAGTGGTCGTTATATGACCATTTATCTCCCTTATCAGTCAGTTCCGTATGGTTGGTTAGCCACCAAATCATTTATTCATTTTGGTGTAAGATTTTTATTATTGTTCGTCAGGGTACCGCAAGTATTAAACAATTGGGTCTTATGAAAAAAATAAAAATAAATAAAAAAATAACTGAGGTAGCATTTCATTTTTTGTTTATAATAATGGTACTGTTCTTCTTGTGGTGCATCTTTAAGAGATTGTGGAATATTGTAGAATGAGCTAGAAAGAGAGAAAGAGAAAGATAGATAGGGACGACAGAGAGGGAGAGAGAGAGAGAGAGATAGAGAGAGAGAAAGAGCAGTGGTCGATAGGTCAGTATAGTAAGGGATAATGACATATCAAGACAATTTTTTTTTTAATCAACGTTTCGGCACAGGCGTTTTCGTGAGGACAGATTTTTTTTTAAAATGAGAAGTTAAAATGATCTAATAATATAGACGGACATACTGCTGGAAGCCGGTCCATCTCTCCATCCAATTGCATAACATGGCATCCGTAACCAGCAAGATATTGGATGAGTCAAAGATCAGAATACGCAGTGCAGATACGAGACAAAGCCAATGTAGAAACATTGAACAATATTTAAGTGTCCAGAACAGGATTCGAATCTCGGACCTGTCATTGTACCCATCGTGTGGCCGAGAGAACTAAGAATACGAGCATATCAAGTTGGCTATCCGCGACCTAGTAGAATATTGTAATCTCCAGTGTCCTCCGCAGCTCAATTGGCAGTGCGTCCACCTCGGAACCGGAAGGCCAAGGGTTCGAGTCGCGATTATGTTAAAATCGGTATCTTAGCAGTTATTCGGCCATGCGCTAGGTGTTATGAGGACGTTGCTTAGACTGGTTGGCGAGTGTTAGTATAGTGTGACTTGGTGAGCTCTTCGTGTGAGGCTGGGATGATATATCAACACATCATCTTGTCTAGAGAGCTTCGTCTTTAAATTTTGTTTGTTTGTTTATTGAGAGTTTTAGGGCGCTAAGGTTCTATTAGCACCGGGGTAAGTAACATGTTAACATGATGGGCTAGTTAAAAGCATAGCCAGAGTTCGACCCTGCCAGGGATATTTTGCATGGAGATGATTTACAAGGGAACGAAAAAGGTGTCATAGAGATATTTACAGGCAAAAAATCAAAAAATAATAATTAAAAAATCACCTCTTTCAAATACAAAGCCGGACGCACAAAAACATAATGACTACCACCCACACCATTTACTCCAGTGAGGCCCAGGATATTTTACCGCCCTTTGTCTACAAAAGATCCTGGTCCCTTTTAATGACAAGTGACCGTAAAGTTAGGCACCACAGCTCCGTCTTCTATATGACTTAAATAACCAACCACCACCAAACAAGATCTCCAGTGCTTTCTCCCCACCTTAAAATTATTGATCAGTGATCAGTTTGATCCAAGCTGCTGATTAAGTCAACAAACTAAAAAGGAAAATTGTGTTTTCTACCCGATTATCAATATCGATATATTATATCTTTTGCTATTTTGGGGTTTAAGGTCAAAATCGATGTGACCCTATTTATCGGGTCACATAGGTCAAAAGTAATTACATCAAGAAATACGAAAAAAAAAAATCAACTCATAGACTATCCCCTATTCGCCAATTTCGCTGTCGATGGAAGCCTATAATTTCCTCACCAAAGTTTCCTACAGGCTTAAACCCAATTTACAGCTTGGTTTGGTTCTAATCGAACCGAAATATGCAAAATCTTCAAAATGTACATTTTTCTTTATCAGAAAAATCTCACATCAGTTATAAGTGAACTGACATATTTCTGGTCACTGGCATAATATCATGTCTGTTCATTTAAACCTGACATACATATCTGATAGAAAAGACAGTCAAAACTTAAAGATGCTGATGAAGAGTAGGTACTGGTACCCATTTTGTTACTAAGTTTATTAGAAAAAAAACCCAACAACCTTTAGCATTCGTAGGGTTATATTGCTTGACCCCCATTACATTATATTGCTGTGTCAACGAGTTAATTTGTTTTCAGAATAGTACATACGCTCTGGGGCTTTTAACAGCGTACACAGTCGTGATAATAATGCTTTTGTCCAGACATACTTATTTTATTTTTACAACTCACGGCGTTTTTTTTTACTTAACCCTCTCACTGCTAAGGTTACTTCACAGACTACTAACAAGAGACATCAAAATCTTCAAGATTTGCCTCTGTTGTTATACCAAAAAATACAGATTTCAGTAGACTGACAACTGCCAAAAAGCCTGAATATGTCAGTCCACTGAAATCTGATATATCTGGTATAAGAACACGTTGAATCAGAATATTTTTCATTTTTCAGTTTGGTTAAAATTGAACCCGGCGATGAAAGGGTTAATTTCTTTAACCATCATCTAGATGTACGGAATGTTGTCCTCTGCAATCACACTTCCTTTCTTCTCAACATTCCCATTCCTTCTCCTCCTCTGTTATTATTCGCAATGTCCTTCTTTCTTGTCCTTCTTCATTCTTCTCGAAAAGCTTTAATGATGTCTGAAGAAAATATATAATACATTGTGTACGGGAAAAGACATGCAAACGGAGAACTCATTTACGTGAAGTGACAGGCTCCGTAGCTCAAGTGGTAGAGGGTCTTCCTCGGAACTGGGAGTCAGGGATCGAATCCACGCCGTTAAAATCGGCATTTTAGCAGCCGTTCTGCCATATCTATATCGATGTCATTGCGTAAGTTGGTTATGTGTGTGCGTGTTTATGAATGTTTGCGTATGTGTATGCATGTATGTGTGTGAATGTTTATGTATGTGCGTGTCTGTGTGTGTATGTGTATGTGTATATGTGTATGTGTATGTCTATGTGTATGTGTATATGTGTATGTGTATTTGTGTGTGTGTGTGTGAGGGTGTGTGTGAGGGTGTGTGTGAGTGGTGGTTTGTCTCTGTCTACTGCACTGTACCCCATGACGGTTGCCAGAGGACAAGAGTAGAAACACTAAGTTCAAGATGGCCGACGCAGTGACCAGCCAATCAGGTTCGTTCTTCTTCCACTTCCACCGATCCTATTGGGAGTTCTTTGTACGGTACTATTACACGTACAAACGTGTTCAGTGATGCCTTTTTCCCCCTCCTAAACTATCTTGATACTGCATGTAATTAATCATATCTGTAGATTGTGATTTTAGTTTATTTTTCATATAAAAAGAATAAATTAAAAAACAATAATAAAATTTAAAAAAGAACCAGCCCATCAACAAAACCCAAAACAAGTTCACCCTCTTTGACATATAAAGATAGGTACACTGACATGCAAAACACACACACAAACAGAAACTCACAGAAGTATCAGTAGACTTTGAATGGTGGAAAGTGGAAATATACGAGTGAATCCTCCAAGTTAACTTGTCAATAGAGCCCTGCCATTGTCATGACCTAAATTGTACATATTATAAAAACAGGGCGTCAAGCTGTCAAAAACCAACAAATATCTTTCTCCTCTCACTTTCTCTCTCTCTCTCTCTCTCTCTCTCTCTCTTTCTCATTCTCTTTCTCTCTACCCTCTCTCTTTCTCACCTTCTCACTGTCTCTCTCTCTGTGTCTTTTCTTCTCCCTCTCTCTCTCTCTTTCTTTTTCTCTCCCTCTCTCTCTGTTTGTTTTTTCTCCCTCTCTCTCACTCTCCGTCTTTCTCTCTCACTCTCTCTCTCTCTCTTTCTTTCTCTCTCCGCCTCTCTCTTTCTTTTTCTCTCCCTCTCCCTCTGTGTGTTTCTCTCTCTCCCCCCCCCCCACTCTCTCTCTCTCTCTCTGTTTCTTTTTCTCTCCCCAACCCTTATTATGTCTCTTTCTCCCTCCCCGTTCCCAATACCCGTATGCTAAACGTCCATAACATATCCGTGATTCCCACCAGAGCCCATCCATCCCACTCAGCGGATCCGACCAGCGATAAACCAATTCCACCCAACCCCGTGTTTACCAGTCCTTGAACCACGTGACCTCATTGTGGTAAGGGTCAAGGGGCATCGGGATGCAATCACGTGACGCCATTTGTCGTCCCTCAAATCTCCACGAATGATCTCATTCCGTTTTAGAGCCGGAAATAAAAAGAGGAGGAGGATAAGAATTGGGAGAATATGGGAGAAGAAGGAGACGGAAAAGAGGATGAGGAGACAAAATAGTAAAAGGGAAGAGAAAGAGGAGTAGGAGGAGGGAGGAGGAGAAGGTGGTAGAGAGGGGGAAGGAAGAGATGAAGGAGACGTAGGAGGAGGGGAAGATGGAGATGTAACAGGATAAAGAAGAAAAAGAGGAGAAGTAGAAGCATTAATAGGAGAAAGAGAAGGATGAGTCGGAGAAGGAGGAAGATTACCTGCAGCACAGGAGCACAGACACACACACTTACACGCACACAAACACACATACATACACACACATACGCGCGCAAACATACGCATGCATATCACACGTACATGCATACATACAGACACATACATTCACATTATCATATGCAAGCGCACAGACACTGACATACACTCACACACATATACACGCATACAGATATAAATACATACACACATGCACGCACACGCCCACACATACTCACGCACACACACATGCACACACAAACATATTATACCACACATAAAACCTAATCAAACAAGGACACTTTCCCTGTATCAAGTAGGATTGTCTGCTGTTAGCCAGCGTGACGTAGGCAACATGGGGTTTTTGGTTTGAGTTTCTCCGTGGGGTAATTTGGCTTGCCTGTCAATTACCCAGCCCGCACATAGCAGTCAACTCTAGACTGGTGTCAATACTACTAACACAAACCGTCCATCAACACTAAAGTCACTCATTCGTCTTTTCTGTTAGATATAATATATATTCGGTTAAGTTTCAGCGACACCCTAGTTCAATCGGTAATTCGTTGGCGTCGGAATCGGTAGGTCAATAGTTCCATGAGCCCCAGTCGTGTCATCGCAAAGATAGGTTGGCGCGGTGTTAGTATACTGTGACTGGGTACGATATTTAAGTGAGCTCTCTGTTTATCTCTGTGCCGAAGGATGTTAACTTGTCTAGACAGTTCTGCATTTTATATGGGTGTTAAACAGGCAACAGCCAACCGACCAACCAACCAACCCACCAACCAACCAACCAACCAACCAATAAGCCTACCAATCATATTTGCTAGTGGTTTTTGTTTATAACCCTGAAAATTGGCGTCGAAGATATTCCAAACGCTTAAATTGAATATTTTAAAAGAAGTAGAAGAAGAAAAAGAAGAAGAAGAAGAAGGAAGAAAAAGGAATGAGAAAGCGCACGTCACAGGAACGTTCCTAAAACGGTCATCTACCATTACGCGTTTGGAACATGCGTCACTAACGATAATCAACCAACCAACCCAGCCAACCAACCAACCAACCAACCAACCAGCCCAACCCAACCGAACCCAACCCAGCCCAACCAACAAACCAACCAACCAACAAACCAACCAAGCCAACCCAACCCAAGCAAACCAACCAACCAACAAACCAACCAAGCCAACCCAACCCAAGCAAACCAACCACCAACCCAACCAACCAACTAACCAAAATACCTCACAATGAGTTCCAGACTGGTGTCAGTACTAAAATACCAATAAATATCCAGCAACACTTAAGCTCTTACCCACCGTCTCTCTCACTTTTAAATATTCGTTAAAACTACAGCAAAAGATATGCTCCTTCTCTTTAGCAGATTAACTCGATAAAAGATAAAAAAGACATAATATGCAAAAAGAAGGAAGCAAATTGAGCTATTTACTTTCCAGGGTAAAAGTTTTGTCACCACTGACTTTCTTACCGCCGTCTTTGACTCTAGTCTAAAAAGAAGCTAAATCACTAAAATATTGTCCTAGCTCATTAAAAACTGGGCATGGTAGATCTACATTCTAAAACGAGCTGTTCTATACTAAACTCTTACCCCC
>JAUEKZ010208547.1:0-10593 GCA_031471865.1 Melibe leonina
AGCAACAAACACATCGTAAGTGCAAGTTGCTTGAGATCTTGATAAAAATCTTTATGTAGCTCCTATTGCTTACATGGACACGTAGTTCACGCTAAAACTAAAAAAAGAGAAGAAACACAAGTAGCACCCAGCCAATAGCAAATCTATGCACTGATTAACCCTGGGCACTGAATTTACCCTTGCTATTATCAGTGATGCCAATTTTCCTCAAAAAGTAGGAATTCTTCCTTTTTGAAGACATTTTCTCCTCTTTACCTCTTATTCTTATTTGGTTCTTTTGTTTTTCTTCTTTGTCTCTATAAATCTGGCTGTTTTCCTCCTTTTTGGTCATTTTGTGTTAACGTCACTGTATTTATGGGTGCCATAAAAAACAATACAAGAGCGGGTAGTTGGACAGGCGTCTCAAAGCACACACAAGCATACACTCACAGCTGTTTTATAACTGTTTTAGCTAACCTACATCCTCTTTCATCATGGGTGCTGATATGACCTTAACAGTTAAAAGCGCCTTCAAACTCTTAAAAACAAAGCAATGTCTTTTCTTTTTTGGCTACCCTTTCTTTCACTGGCATCTTACTTTTTCCAGCACTTTCCTCAATAGATGGCACAAAATGAATAAAAATCCTGCAAACTCCACCTTAGGTGCTCCTCTGGTATTGTTTTCACTTTTGGCACGGTTGGATCCCTGTCTGTCCCCTTATCTTTATCATCACATCATTCTCTTCTTCAATATTGAAGTACGTAGCTATAAAGGTAAAGTGATTTTGCCTTATCTTGTAAAGGTACTCCACTCCAGCCTCAATGTTAGTACTACAATCTTACTGGTAAGGGGGACGCCACTCCAGCCTCAAATACTCAATGTTAGTACTACAATCTTACTGGTAAGGGGGACGCCACTCCAGCCTCAATATTAGTACTACAATCTTATTGGTAAGGGGGACGAGGAGAAGGCCTACTTTAACGAAATCTTGTGATTGCTTAGACCGACAACACAGCGGCCTTATTGAATAAAGAAAATAATGCAATGATGCATTCAAGTGTATCTTAACAAACAATACACATCTACATAAGGATGGACCAAGGTATGTCACGCTAAGTTGCAAAAGGATGGAGTGCTTTAAATTACTGTAGTTAAGAAGGAACAAATTTATCAAAATTCTCTTTGCAAGAATAAAAAAATGTCTGGTAATTTAATACCTTAATTCTTAGTAAATGCAGTGTTTATTGAAATTACTGCTTCAAAAAAAGAGTAATATGTATGACCAAGATAGGTGCACAAAAGCATTTTACAGCAACAAATTGTACAAACAATTTTCCTTGTGGAGTATTCAAATAACATGTAGTATAATATACATATCTATATCATATATAATATATATATAACTCACTCTACTAGATATCCTTCGGCTCAACCAAATAAGGGTATTTTCAAGAGAATGTAAACAGTTTCACAACCTGATTTTTCAAGACATTGTGGTTACAAGTTCAAGTATGTGTGTAGGTCTACATGATGAAAGTTAGAGTAAATGAAATTGAAATATTGCATAAAAAGGCTAAGAAGGGTACAAAATTTTTAGAAATGATCTGCAGAGATTACGTTTATTCTAAAGATCATCTTTGACTTACATGTCATAAGCATATTGATACTTGACTTACTTACTGAGTTAAAAGAGAAATCGATGGATTTGGAGCAGAGATTCATGTGTACCTGCACTGATCCCACCTTCATTTCCATTTTGATTTGTATAATTGAAATATAAAAACATAGGCAACATTTACTCCGTCACAACATGAGTAAAATGAAGCACACACAGTATTTAAGGCTATCATTTTGATAGATATGAGATACGCATACATTTCCTAGGATGGAATATGGGTCAGTGAAATAGTTGGCAATTTGTAAAAGCTGCCCAGGCTATGACTATCACAGTTTCTTTAACTTTAATTTAATGAGATGATAAGGGAATGATAGGGAAGAGAAACTAGAAATATTTTATAAACTGGAGGGATTGTGTCAGATTTTATGAAATGATCATAACACAGCGAAGTGATTCTTAAAACAAAAAAGTAAAAGTAAAAGTTCAATGATAAAATTGTAAAAATGACTATATATGTATTCTCTTTAAAGAATGAAAAAATGTGAGACATTTTGGCTACAGGATAAACCTGCTTCCCCATTCAAGAATGTGATTCAACTTGTTGCTCCTTTTGTAACTCATTCATATAACTAATTCATCATTACAATAAAGAAAACTAACAAAGCAACTACAGCTCAATACCAAATTAAAATATAAATCCTAAAACAATAAAACAAGCAATATTGCATTTGTCAAAACCTGTTTTGAAAGATAATAACTCCTGATAATTATACTTAGCTCTTTAAACACAAAGCTCTTTGAGCTTATACAAAAACTTATTTATCTTTACAATTAATCCAGGACATTGACAGACATATCTAGCTTGTATACAAAGTTCTGTAAAAGTAATGAGTTTCAACATTTGTTTTGTCTTGTCTCCCCCAGTTGAATACATAATATGGCAACTTGTAACAACACAGTGCATGATGAAAAGCCCCTTGGTAGAACACAATGGTGGATAAATGCAATCTCTTTGACCAACAGCTTTCTATTGAAGTAAAAAAGCTTTACTTGTTACAGAAAAATGGCCAATTGTATAAAAGTAAAAGGCTATGTGGCACGTAGAAAAAAATTGCTTGGAGACTGATGATATTATTATTGATTTATCAAAAATATCTGTAAACAACTTGTAAACACAGAAACAATGTGGTTTTCTTGGAATGTGTTGTTACGTGAGATTCATGGATTAGTTTTTAATTCATTGCCATGACCTAACTGAGAAGTCGTGTCATCATGGCAAAGCTACTCGTCTTTCCATTCATGTGTTATACCGGAGGGGCTCCATCAGTGTATCGCAACATGGGGGAGAAAGAGTTTCTAAAGTTATTGCATAGGAAGCAGCTGTAGTCGTCCTGGCAGGCGGGATCCAGGTGTGCCAGCAGCAGAAACAACAAGAGAAACAATTGAATGGGGAGTGCAGCGCGGATCACACGCATAAATAAAGATGGACGGACTCGCTGCCCGGCATGACTGGACGATACAATCTCTGGTTCAAGATCTGTAGTCAAACTGAAAAGAGAGATGAATATGAAAAAGTAAAAACATATCATCACTATGTAGCTTTTAAATGGAATGTCAGGCGCATAAAAAAGAATCTTGTGACATTTTAATGTATAGTAACATTCTTGTAACATTTTTAACTTGGAGTTTAAAGTTGATTATCTTACTTTCACTTTCACATAGAAGAATTCTATCAACATCTAGCTAAATCTCCTATAAAACAAAATGTTCAAAATGAAACATCTTTTGCATATCTTTTATGGGTTATCTTTGTTATGATAGTGATAGATACAAAAATGTGCCCATGATATTTTCAAACAATCAATCATTCATTTTCCACATCTTAATCTTATCTTAGTCATGGACTTTAAAGCACATATGATCATAAAACCTAAAAACGAGCATATTTTACACAATCAAATAATACAAAGTAAACATTTAAAGATGATTTGAAAGAGGACGTATCTATGTCTTTGAAATTTGCATTAAGAAAACCTTGTCATACCACCATTCCACCAGCTGCTTTTTACTTTTATGAAAATTGCATTCTTTGCTACCAACCAACTCATCATGATTTCCATTTTAACACCATTTTTTATGTCAATTACAAAACAGCCCTGCAAATGTTGGTATAATGAGGCTTCAGCATAAAGAACACCAGTGAAAATACTCTACAGCACTGATGACTGATAAATTATCAAGTATGCAGTGATTCAGAAAAAAAAGCTGATTCCTTTAGACATTATAATGTAATAAAAGCATACGATTAATCAACCAAGACATCCCATAAAGTTTGTGTCTATATCATGCAGTGAGTGTAAACAACATGCAGTTCTAAAGGTTACAAAACCAAAATGAAAAAAGGGTCTATGGCTTTCATACTCCCAACCCTATAAACCTTCATTTTGCATTTTTCTTTTCCTTTGAAGATCTGTCCTGTCACCTGTTACAATATGATATGTACTATTACAGCGAGTTAATAATTATATCACACTGTATAAATGAATGGTTGATTTGAATGTCAGGTACACTCAAACCTCATTATACCGCCAAGTCTGGAGAAAGCATTAGATTGACAGTATAACGAAAAATACCATGTTTGGTGGGGTAGGGTGATACAGTAAGAAAGGGGAAAGAACTCATTTATTGCAGGTCTATGAAGGGAGACTATTCAACTCATAGCTATAGACTAACCCATCGGCAAAGGGAGAGAAATGTTAACGGAGTGTTTGAGGGATGTTTCAACTGATTAGGCTTAGTAAGGTTGTGACACAATCTTAGGCTGGTAGTATAACAAGAATTAATTAGGGTACACCTAAAGCAAGTCATGAATATTACCCAGATACATTGTATGCACATGGCGGTAAAACAAGGATTTTAGTGTTTTTAAATAGTGGCTGATCCATTCCACACCCAAAAGCTCAAAAGCTGGCGGTAGGTGAGAAAGGCTATATATTATAAGGGGTGGTGGTATAAAGAAGTTTGAATGCACCAGACTGGGAGACTAAATTTATTCTGCTCTATTCAATCTAGGTATACAGGATATCATGTATAAATTCATGTTTTCATCCTCTGCCAAACAGCATACAGATATCTCAGTCTCAGGTACAGTCTTAGTGCTTGAAAAAAAAGCTAGATTGTTTTAGGATCCACTGTTTGTAGCATGGTGAGTTTTGTTTTAGGTAGCCATGTTATTTGATTTTAGACATCAAAGTGCAGTTGGTAGTGGTTGTCATAGAAGAGAAATGAAATCAAAAGACAGAGAGAGGATGGCTAGGGGATAGATAAAGAGAGAGAGAGTGAGAGAGAGAGAGAAGGGAGAGAATAGAGAGAATGGGGGTTGCAATGGGTAAGGAGGGGGGGAGGGGGAGAGAATGGGATAAACTATAAAAATATTGACTTCTGAATTTGATTGAAAAGTCACAAACATGAATCGGCACCTATGACTTCTATGAGTATTTGTAGTAAAGATAAAATACAAACCTAAAGGCAGCCTAACACCTAATCCATGTACTCTTATTCCTTGTTTTCAGTTTCCTTGTCCCATACCCGATGTCACAACTTTTCATCTATATCTATTTATATTCCTTGTTTCACAGATCACTTATCCAAATTTCGATATCCCAACTTGGACAATGAATAAGTGTTACCGTACAGTGTTCATTGAAAGAAGATCATGAAGCCTACCAGTACCAGAGTTTACTTTACAAGGTTTTTGTCAAAATGAATAGAAAATTGTGTAATTTTTTAGAATACAAGCTCGTTTTCATCTAAAATATTGAGTTAAGCTCTCCTTGAATAAATGAATCTTCATTCGAATAAATATTTTAGGCCTATATAACATAAGATCAGTCCCACATTACATCTTAATCTGAATAAATGCTTATTTATGTGTGACTGTCACTGTGAGGTAAAACAAAAAAAAAGAGCAAAAGAAAGTGAATAGATCCAAAATATAAATGCATACACAGTAAAGTAGAGTAAAACTGAAAGGAATTCATAGAGGTCTCAATATTTCACTATACAAAATAAGACATGGACATGACTTGAAATGATAAAGCTGAAATTATGAAGCTTTGGCTCTCTTAAATTACAAAGAGAAAAGAAAATTTGCAAAACATTAAAAATTATCAAGAAGGAAGAAGAAAGTTGTAAGATTTCATGGTGTTCCAGACTTAAGTACCTATTGGCAAATCGAGAAGATAAATCATATTTTAGTTGTTCAACCTTTTTTCCTCTACAAGCTATTTTCTAAAACTACATTGATATATATCTATATATAAGTAAAACATATTGAGTTAAAAGCTGCTTTTAAAAATAAAAAAACCAAAATCAATGGTCATTAGAAGTTAGAAATGGACATGTACGCAATGTTAAAAGCATGGCAAGGAAAATGCATCTTCAATGTTAGGTGTTTAAAACTGAAAGTGTTAAAAAAATTAAAAGCTTCGCAGGCATGAGGGTTTCCGATTAAAAGAAAAAAACATCCTGAAATTCACTGGGAATTTGCTTTTGTTTTCAGAAAAAGCCAAAAAAGCATGATGATGTGAAGACAAGCCGCAAGATTTGAAAATGAAACTATAGAATGTATATAGAATAAACTGTATGCAAAGTAGGTAAAAGTTCACTTTTTGTTCCTGATAGTTTGTTTAAATGTACATTCAAGTATGTAGAATACTCCACTGAATTTGTAAAACAATTGTCACTCAGTCATCTTCAAAACCCAACATCTTAAATCATCGTATGAGATAATAACTGAGTTCTTTGAGTCCCATAAGTTTTATCTTTTTTTGCAGTGCACATTCACAATCAAAGGGTTATTAATTACGGCTGTAAAGTTACAGATTCTAATGAATTTCCTCATATTTTTTGTTGTGTAAATTCAGTTAAGAAAAGAAAAACAGTTGGGAGCCGACCAGGTATACAATATCTATCTGAAATAAATAATTATACGATCACCAAAAAAAATGTCCCCTACCAAATATGGACCACCCAGGGTGTAAGTTGCATTAATGACACAATGTGAAATCTGAAATATTAACATTATTGGAAATAAGGGAGCAACCAAAACCCTTTCCCACTTAAAAAAATACAAAGATTATTTATCTATATATAGGCTTTTAAAGGCTTCCAGCCTATATGCTCTGTAAATATGATATGATATGATATGATAGCAAATAGATTTTTTATGTTTCCTTTCTTTTATACAATTCGTATCTACTTTTTTTGGCGGGAGAGAAGAACGAGTATAAAGAATTTTAGCAGCCTTTTGGTTAAAGTTTTTGTGGGCATAGCAATCAGTTCTTGGCTAGTGATAAATCCCATACCGCAAGTTACTAACTAAAATCATTCTTTAATTTATGTTTGTCATCGTAGTTTCCCCCTACATATTATACAGTTGATACGCATGGATGAGAATGTTTCAAGCTCATCAGATCTCTATCCAGTCTATATTATTTTTTTAATAAAGAACTTACCCAATGAATAGGAACTAAGAATTATTACTTTAAAAATTTCAGAAATTGAATGTATGATCAAAATACATGCCAGATCTACTTCAACATTTTATGGTAAATTTTTTTATAATCCATTGCTGAAAGTTTATTCCCATGTAAAAGATGAGAATGTAATAATTCAGAGTGAAACATATGAGCAAGTTATACCAATCAAAACTGACATCTTGGGTGAAAATTGCCAGAGAGGAATAAACAGTTTGCAGTTTTTTGTTGTTCCTCCAAAATATTAAGCCCTATTCTTTGAAAGATTTTGAACAGTGGCAGACAAGTAAAGAAAAATTGGAGACAAAACCTGTGCTGATGGCTCAGTCATGTCAACCACAGACTGATGTTGTTTCATGCAGACTCTAATTGTCCAAAACACCAACAAAAACAAATATCCAGTCCATATAGACAAAAATTAATCCATCCAAAGCAAGATACACCAAAGCAAGCAATACTCAGGATTGGCTGTAAGAAACTTTAAAGAAAATACAAGATAGGGTGAAAGTGAAAGTGTGATTTTAATTTTTTATTTTGTTGGTTTCATTCCCAAACCTGGCATTCCAGTAAAGGATAAATCAAAAAGAGAACTGTGGGTAAAACCCTTCTGCCTGATAGGATGATACCGAGCAAATCGAAACAAAACAGAAGAAAAAATGCAGTCAGTGCCTCTCGATGCAAGAAGACAATAAGACCACATCTGTATAAAAAATTACTTGTCTCTATCTTGTGATCTGGACGGCAGCAAAGAGCTGAGAATTCGTCTTACAAACTGTGGATGTGAATGATCATGACATGAGATGAGATGACATGAGATGACATGAGATAAGGTATCAATTTCATCAATGGTGAATGAGCAGATGACATGGCCATGATTAAAATAAAGCTGCTTCCACAAATACTCACAGGACATTCCTCTGATGGGTGTTTATCTCGTTATCTAAACTTCTATGGTTCTTAGACCAAAATACTTTTTTAAAAAAGCACTTAATTGCCTATATCTACAAATCGATGAGCAAATTTGCAAGCCAAACTAGGTATAAGATCACTATAATTTTAAATTATCATAAAAATCTTGAATAGTAGGCATCCTTGCAGGAACATCATGTAATATATGAAATAATTTAAAAAAAATATACCCTTGAAAAAATACCTTTCTTCATAAGACAATAAAATAAATAATAAAACTCATTTAAGTTTTAAAAGATACTAAGTACATTCTATGAAGTTCCTAACAGGTTATAGTTATATACAAATTAGACTATGGCAGTCTGTCGCAATATTATATAAAACTTGCAAACCCATCCAAAAATATTATTTTCTATTTCATTTCGTTCCTTTTTCACTTTTTCCTTTGACTTTTAGGAAACTCTGAGCAAAGATGAGGTAAGATGAATTGAGGGTCATTTTATTGAAAAGTGAACACAGAAACATATCTATGTAAAGTTACATTTTCTTTCCCTTCAAATATTGAAAATTACACCATGCAATTAAATAGGAGTTAATGGTCTCCAAAATACAACTCATTTCTTAGAGTTTACAAATAACAGACTGAATCAGTTCAAATGAATATGATAGTGTCCATATATATATCAAAACTCATTTTTTTCAATTGAAAGTCCATTAGCTTTTGATAAGTATTCTACAGGGTCACAAATGTAAGTTATTATCAATCTAAACAAACATTTAAAATGGAGTGTTTGCAAAGATTTCATACCCATCTGTATAGCAAATCTTTCTTCTATGACCAAAAAGATTGAGAAATGAATGTTTTTGGACGAAAATTGTATAAAAAATCTGAAAGACCAAGTCTTTTCTTTTTGATTAATGTTTCAGATTTAGCCTCTATATGGGTTTGGTATATTCTCTTCTCTTCCACTTTGATAAATTCTTCTATTTGTAAGGACATTCTAAGAATAATTTCATTCAGTTTAATCGATTTAGGTCTACATTCTTATGGCTTTGGTATATTCTCTTACTTGAACATTTTTGTCATTAATTCCATTCTGACTGGATAGAATAAAATTCACTTTGATAAAGCTCAATCACATCTAAAGACAAGAAGACTAATAAGTTTGAAGCTTACACTGATTGGAAAGATATGGAAAGATGGAAAAAAAAAAAAAACTGAAGTAAAGGAGGAAAAAAGAAATAAAAGGTGAAATTTTTTTTTTCTTCCTCAGAGTCAGAGGTGCTACATCCAAACCTCGAAATCAATCTGAGTGAATAATACATTGCTTAAAAGCAACGTTTTTATGAAGTTCTTGACACAAGGAGAAAAGTTAGTACATTTTTCAATCTATTCTGACAGCTGCCTAATCGTCCAGGAAAAGGTTGATTGTAGTAGAAATAATTTAAAATGAAAGAAATATGAATATAATATCACACACATGATATATAAAAACAAGCAGCTCTACCACTCAAACAACTAGTGCGAAACAATATTAAATTATAAGATAATGATAAAATAAAAAAGATAAAGAGAGATTTAAATTCACACAATAAATTAAAAAAGAATAAACTCTATCCAGTATTCTGACAAGAGTTTCTTGTAACACAGAGGTCCCTTTTGAACTTAAGAGTTGATAGATACAAAGATATGTTTTGTACAGATTCCAGGGTAAGGCTTTGTAATTGGTAAGTTGGCTATCCTAAACCTTTGGTTGGGTGTCTGGTCAATAGTGTGCACATTACGTCACTCCATCCTTCACCTAAATGGAAGGCAATTAATTCCCTCTTGGTGAAGTGACTCTTCAACCAACAGCGGAAAAGAAGACACCAATCACATTATATGAAATTGGGAAAAATGAAATTGAAAATATTGTCTTTGTTTACCTGTCGGGGAATTGTAAATGGAGATCGTTGTCTAGTGCGTAAGGATGCTGATGGGGCTCCCACTCTCAGTGGTGTAGAAGAGCGAGAGGCTGGAGAACTGCCTAGACCAGATGACCTGCCCTCACTCAGGTCAAAACTGCTAGACTACAATTAGAAAAATATATAAGCATATTTCAAGTGTTACAGAGTATCAAGCCAAAATAAAGCTAGACTCTATTCATATACTGACCTAATGCCATAAAGAGTTTAAGGCTGATAAGACCACAGTTTCTGTCTGTTGTGATGAGTAGGCAGTAAGTATTTCCAACTTGTATGACGTATTTACTTTTCCGAATGTGATGATGTGTTTTAAAATAAATTGACGATTGTCAAAAGGTTAATTTGTTGATACCAATGACATTATTAAATTTCTTGTTGAATTGATTCAAAGAATTCAGCCAGGTATTCAGGAACGAGATATTTTTAAAAGCCACACAATAATAATATTTTCTATTCTTCTTTATTCAAAGCAATGTGAGAAAGTTTTGCCACATTGCTACTAACTACTATTTCTCCATTGCTTTTAGAATGTGACTTGCTTTGAAGATGTATAATGTTGCATGTTTTTTGTTTTTGTTTTTTGT
>JAUEKZ010208579.1:0-23263 GCA_031471865.1 Melibe leonina
AAAAAAAACACCAATGCAACACGACACATAAGGATCGATTTGTAGAGTTGAAGACAAGACGAACAAAGTTTCTTTACAAAAAAAAAGAAGACAAGTTATGTTGTTTTCACGTCATTTTGTAATGTGTCCACCCTCCTGATTTAGACTAGATCCGCCACTGGGTATGATGACTCCAATCAGAGATGGCTCAAACTGAGATCCTACACTCCTTGTCTCCGCCAGGTCTTTAACCCTATGCCACTGGCCCCATGGCTCAAGTATTAAGTATAAGAGCATCTGCCACAGAACCGGTGGGTCGATGGTTTGAATCCCGGCCACTTCATACCTAAAAGGTTAATATCAGCTTCTTGGCAGCTTTCTCCGTCAGGCGCTCGACGTTATGGGAACAGTGTTAAGACCGGTTGACACGGTGTCAGTATACTGTGACTGGATGAGATATTCGAGTTTATCTCTATATGACAGCAAGTTAACCTGTCTTGAGAGCTCTGCCTTTTATATGACATAGATTGCTTTTAAAATGGCTTGAACTGGTAACAACCAAACCAATTAACCAAACTCCTAGGCCGACTGTACCCTCCGATCGTATTCTCCTCACCAATCAAGTGTGTAACTTTACGTTGTAAAATCCATTGATAACAAAACAAAACAAAAATACAATACGATGAGAATTGTGTTGAAATGAATAAAGTATCAATATCAATTGAGTGAATTGAGTGGAAATAACATCGTAATCTCTGAGAACATTTATAAGATTATAACATCTAGTGAGAGGAAATTAGAGATTGCTGCGCATTTTTTCACAGGGTATTGTTTTAATGGCCCGTTAGAATTAAGAAACTCACATGATTTTAACAGACCTTATCATTAGGGCAAGACCTCCCCCATTAATAAAAACTTGAACTTCAACCAACAGCCCAGTTCCCACACTAGGTTTTAGGGGAAAGAAAATGTGAATTTTTAGTTTGCGCAGTTTTTTCTACACCTTTGGACAAAATGATTCCTCACGGGTTCAATTGAGTTTTCTCAAAGCTTCCGTATTTTTAGATTACTGCTTTCAATTGTGGTGTTTTCCTGGTCACCACAACATTGAGAGAAATATCGCAGCATAACAATATCATTCTATCTTTAACATCACCGTAGACATTTCATCTTTCAGACTGCAAAGAGGTAAATAAAAATGTTTACATTTTATATTCATTGTCAAACACCTAGCGTTCGTTCAAATTTACCTTGACTCGATCCATAGCAGACTCTAGACTAGGTCGAGACATTCTCTTATTGTTTTCCGTCCAGCGATGCAGTAGAAATCATCTAAATAACTAAATAGCTTTCTCATTTCTAGATAGCCTACGAATACAACCCCCCACCCCACCCCTCCTTTTTTCAATTTTTCTCCTTAAAGTCACTTACTTCGACTTCTAAATGATCGCGGTTTACAAATAAGCATGGTGGCCTTCAACGATGGGAGATTTACAACAATTCGTTCATAGACCCGGTAATACTAAGTATGGTTCTCGCCGTCTGAATGGCGTTTGCAAAGAGCTGTGTAGTGTTACATATTTCAAGATGGATTCAAGATTGTATCCATGACGATAGATTCCTCCAAGTGCCTCTTCCTGCGCTATTTGTTTCAATTTGTCTACGTCTTCCCTGGTCTTCAAGGTTGTTGGTATTTGAATGGTATTTTCATGTTGATCAGATGAGTCGTTTTCAGTCTTCCCTGGTCTTCAAGGTTGTTGGTATTTGTATGGTATTTTCATGTTGATCAGATGAGTCGTTTTCAGTCGCTTTTTGGAGGAAGCAGTGGTACTGCTTCAGGTCCTAATTTGAAGTTGGCGGTTGGTATATCCAAAAATCTGATAATATATCGGTACTATTGTGGTCTCTGGTATATCATAATGTATTTAATGGCAAAGGGAATTATGTAGATGAATGAATGTGGCCCATGTTTGAAAATATGCTAGATATTAAAAAATAAATGGAAATAGTCAAGATGGTTAACGAGTAGTGTTTACATTTTTTTTTTTTAGGAATTTCTGCTGTGAGCTTTTATCCTGAAAGTCGGAACACAAAATCTTTTTAGACTAGCTTAATTAATTTACCACAACTTTTGAGAGGAAAAAAGGAAATGGACATACAGTCGCTGGAATTAACATTAACTGCTTATAAGACATTCACCAAATGGGTTGTTCATTTCAAATTTTATTTGCAGGTCAACTTCCACTAGTGAGAATCATCCTCCTGTATCATCAAAACAACAATGCAACAAAAAGCAAAGATTAGAAATAAAATAGCTGCACCAACAACCGATTAAAATCATCGTCCTTTTCAATCGAATATTGAGCGAACAACATAAACTCATCATTGTGATGGAAAGCTGGACGAACTTAGTCAATCAGATTTGTTTCAAACATTAGACGTCTATTAACGTAAATGTGTCCAATGTTGGATTTAAAAAATCGAGTCTTTGGCCTGATAAATAGTTTAACGCGAAGTTAAAAGGGTCTAAACTGTTTTAGGGGACGTTAGAGGGAAAAAATGATATTAGAGACAAACGTTTTATTTCGTAGTGAAAAACTGATCAAGTACAGCTTTTCGGGGAACACGACCAAAGTGACGAGTATCAATGACAAGATATTTGCGTAGAAGCTGAGTTTGCCGATTCAATGACGACACAGGAACAAGCAGTTCAGACATTTGACTTCCCACAACCGCCAGGTGTCACAAGTGAAGATGAAGCAGAGGGTGCGAACCAGGTCATACAAAGGACACCTACAATGCTTAGTCGGAAAGAGTGTATGTATGTCAGCAGAGATTTTGAAGAACCTTACCTCGCAGCATCGAATGATGACATTCATTTAGGTCAGGTTCCCTATTTCAGCAATCTGCATGAAAACGCAAACCACGTTGGGCAAAATGCGGAAACGAAAATCGAAAAGCATGTCTTTGAGAAAGAAACAAAAGAAAGCTGCACCGAAGGGCCAGAGAATGGAAATGTAAATTTTCATTCATCGGAGTATTTGAACACTTGTTTGGATGAAACGAACAGGTCAAATAGCGGGAACTCTTCAGATTATCTCGACGACGCATCAGTTGCTCACAACTCTAGGCGGCCAAAAGCGAAAAGAAGAATGTCTTCAAAGATACGAAGACTTCAAGAGACCATAAGAGAGGCACAGATAAAAGACGCGGGAGGAAAAGATGATGTATGCTCAAGGGAAAAGATGGAGAGGAGTCCCTCCGCGAAACGCATCGTGGCATCTGCCAACGTCCTGGTGGTGAGGGCGATCAAGGAGGCTCGGAGACAGAGGAGCAAATCCCGAACCAAATTAGGCAAGATGAAGTGCGACCAGCTGCAGAGACCGTACAGACGGTGGCTCGGGGTCTCCACCTGTAGCTCTCAAGATACGCGTTACATTGTAGGCAAATACCAGGCTGTTCCAAAGCTGCAAACAGTGAAAGAGGACAATATTTTGGAGGATACTGTCTCCCCAAAAACTAGTGCATACAATGATACAGAAATTTCAATAAGATGTCCAGAAATAGAACTGATACCGGGAGATGCGGAGAGCGGGGAGAGGCATTGCAAATTCGATGAAGTGGCAATGCAAAATGAATGTGTTGACAAAAGCACTCGTCATAAAAACGATGTAGCAATTGATACTGATGAGTGTTTTGGTTGTCAGATAGAAGAAAACACGTTGGTCACCAGGCCAAACAGGAGCAGGCGAGGAAATTCAGCTGACCATGTAAGATTTGATTCTCGTACGAACGATACAGTCGAGCTGATCGCTGAATATGCAGAAGATCAATTATTTGAGCCCGTGCAGGAAATACCAACGGAGACAAAAATACAGGTTGAGATGCATGCAAATAAGGCATGGGAATGCAAGGTTATGAATTCACAAAGCAATTTCTCTCCTGATTCTTCCTCCATAGATGTAATTAGGATGGAAAATTTACCTCCGGTTGACAAAGAGTCAGTGCCTAAACACAGACAGGCAGACCCAAAGGAAGGATGTGACTTGAGTATGGATCGGTCTCCACTGACTTTGCCACACTTTAAAGAGTCCGAGGATATGTGCATCATCCACCCAGCGGAAGATGGAGGACTGGCAGGCAATGCCTCCACACAATTAGTCCGCGAATTCGAGTCTCCCTTAATCTACCAAAGCACCCGCGGTCTCTCCCAGACAGAACTGAGCGAATGGACAAGCGATTCCGGGAGTTTCTGTTGCGTTACGGCCGCAGATGAGAGTGAATGGTACAAATATAAAGATTCCTTGCATCATGTCACACAAAAGAAATCCACAATCAAATCTTTGATGGACAGGTTTCGGGGGTTGCAAAAGAAAACAGCCCACTACGTCTCTGTCCGGGTAAGTTTAGAGTGCAAGTTTTTGGGTATGTCGGCACATTGCAATTTTTAAAGTGTCTTTGTTTACATGACACACACTGACTGACACACTATGTCAGGAAAAGAAGAGGAAGAAGAAGACAACGAAATAAAGAGGAGAAAGAGGAGTTGAAGTGAGACGAGGGGGAGGACGGGGAGGAGGAGGAAATGAGGAGGAGGAAGAAAAAGAAGAAGATGGTTGTGCTGATAATGATGATGGTAATAATGTTGGTTATTGTTATTGAAATTGTCGAAATCACAGGTAAGTGGTGTAAGGAGAGAGCAGAACAGTATCAATGTTGCACCAAGACAGCTATATGCATTACCGCCAAAAGTACTCAGTCCTTTTTTTTTTTATATAGCAAGGGACCCTGTGGTTTTGGTACCATAATGCAAAACAAGGAGGAGGACCACACGTCTGTTAGGACAACAGGCAAAACCAAGACTGGGCTGACAGATAAACAACAGCTGTATGTGTATGCATGTTGAGAGAGTGCTAGAAAAAGTAAGATGATAGGTAAAGCAAAAACCGAAACAGAAGTAGCGCCCACCAGAGACACATGCCAAGCACCTGCTCGGTGGGGCTTCTTTTTTTCTTTAGTAAGAGTAAGAGTTCCTGCAATTGACCTACTTCCCCCCAGGCGTGTAAATTGTCACTGTCCTACATGTTCAAGTAAGAGTTGGGGACAGAAACCGAGATAAACTTCTTGTCTATTATTATTGGTTACAAAAGTTTACCACTAACTTAAAACTTATCAGCTCCCATGAATTTCGTGATGTGAATAATTATCAAGTATGGAGCATGCACTGACAATCAACGGAACAGGCAAGACGTTTCTACCTATCACTGATCACCTGTGCCTGTAACTGTAAGAAACAAATGGTAGTGGTAGTGGTAGTGGATTGTGAAGTGGATAGGCTCGCTGTCTTTTGCTGTTGGCCAAGCGATGGGTTTCGGGCCAGATGCTACATTAGAATCCACCCCAATGAGTTTCTAACTTCCCTATTGTATTCCTTTCTTTCTCTGTTTTGTTTCTAATCGACAGTACTCACACTACTTTATACTACTTTTTATATACATACTTACATATAAAGACTACGATATGTTTCTCTTGGCTTTAAAACACACCTTGTGTCTCTCTCCAGGCCATCGCAGACAGTGGCGGCACACTTCCGGGTCAATTGAAGTTCCAGAAGGGGCAGACAATTCAGCAGTTGGTCACCGGGAGATATGCGTCTGCTACTGCAACGGCAGAAGACAGCTTCCACTTACAGTTACAGTACGGCTACTACAGAGTGGGTAGACTGAGGAGGAAAGTCTATGGCATCTACCCTGGTAGCCTGGTGAGGCTATGTTTGGAAAATAGTGATAGTGAAGCAGACTGTTCCTCCCTTGCAGTGGCTGGGAGTCCGGAAGTCAAGATGAAGAACAGTAGAAAGAAAAAGCGAAAAAAGGGGAAACAAATCAAGTAGGAATAACACTGGTTGAACGTAAAGTATAACTACATGTATTACTATAAATATGAAATGTTTTTGGATGCCCTGCCCTTGTTTGGAATGATGAAAATGTCAATATGATTATGATTCTCATCTACATTTCCATTTAATAACCATTTTGAATACCAGGTTTATCTTGCCATCATTTTCAATGGGTTTACCAACAAGCAATATACCAAACTGTTTCATAATATAACACATTTGAGCAAATAAATCCTGTTTGAAATCAATAAAACATACAATTAACACATTTTTTTCAATTGTAATTTATTTTGACGTTCAGGTTCCATTATCAGACAATATTTATACAAAACATCATTGTCACAAGATTTCATTTCATTGTGATCAATCAATACATCCTGAATGATACAGGATTACATTCTATGCATCTCGAATGTAAATACTTTGACATGGACACAAGACAAATAACTCTCAACCAATTGATTCATTCATTGCATCATTTCTCCTCTCGATGCATGCAGAGCTAGACTCTACAAACTGAAATCAAACCCTTATTTGGTTTAAAAAAATGTCAAACCTGCTTTATGTAATGATCAATATACTGGTTTTGTTTTCTATTTTATTTTTTTCACTGCACGGTGGTCTTCAGCCTGACGACAATTGATTTATAAAATAAGAATTGAAAGAAAGAAATCTCACAAAATGAATTGCTAAATTGTGATATTGATAAGTCTTACCACCAACAAAAAATCTGACTAACCATCTGAACTACATGTGCTTGAGGTGACACAGCTTTTGGCTTTTGCCATTAGCAGGAAACAATTTCACTTTCATGCTTATTTCTAAACCTACTAACTTGATACCGACATCAAAACTGTTAAGATTTGCCTGTTCTTACACCAGATAAATAAGATTACTGTGGACTGACATCTGCCAAACACCTGAAATCTGATTTATTTGGTATAGGAACATGTTAATTTTGAAGATTTTGAATATTATATTTTATAAGAATTCAATTATTACTTTTCGGAGAATATGAGAAAAAGTTTCAAACCGTTCATCAACATAAAAACGTCTTGCCCAAAGCTTACAGGTGACACTAAAATTGTTTGTTTATTGAAAGTTTTAGGGCGCTTGACAACTGCTATACTATGGTCATATAAGCGCCCAGGGGTAAGTAAGATGATAGGCTAGTTAAAAGAATAGCCAGACTTTGACCCTGCCAGGGACATTTCACAGAGAGATGATTTAAATTGGAAAAAAAAATATCGATCCCTCAAAAAAAGGTGACAAAGAATAGATTTAAAGGGAAAAAAATATCACCTCTCACAATCGCAAAACAGGACACACAAACAGATGATCGCCACCACCCCCATCACACACTATTATGGTCCAGGGAGACCCAGTATATTCTACAGCCCTTTGTGTACCAAAGTACTCAGCAAGTGACCCTGTAGTCAGGTACCATTGTGCAAAACATGGGGGATGACCAAAAATCTGTTGGGACGACAAGCAGGACCATGATTGAGCTAACAGATACAAAACAGCTGTGTGTGTGTATGTTTGTTAAGGGAGCACTGGAGAGAGTGTTGGAAAAGTAATTGACAGATAAAGACAAAAGATAAGAAACAGAAATAGCGCCCATCAGAGGTACCCGCCAGCCGCCTGCGTGTGTAACTAAAAGATTAATTTTTTTGCTAAGCCTGAAAGTAATGAAAATATATCATTTCATTGGTGGGCAAGCTGATAATTATTTGGCATTATAAAAAAGAAAAGAAACAAATCAGTTAGTGACAGCTCTTTAAAAAACCTCACAGAAACATCGGGCAATTCCTCCTCCAAACAGGGCCATCAGGTAGTCAGTGTAATAATTGAAATTTTTCAGATCATCTTCAAAAGAAATTCATTCTAATCCCTCTACTAAGCTGCTAAATTAACAATTTGGTTTAAAAAAATTTCCTTTCCCACTTAGCCTTCAAAAGCAACTGGACAAGACATCAAAAATATATAAATGCATGTCTTTATATAAAAATAAAAAATTAGCGTCAACTCAACATTTTTATCAAATACCTTCAAAACATACATTCACTTATGTAGGTACGCATTCTTGAAAATAGTTATTATTAACAAACATACCTGGTACACAATCTTATAGAACTCATCTGAAATGAGGACAATATCTACAGTCTACACCTTCTTTTATGCTTTTGTTTAGGGCACTTTTCACTCTTTCAAAGCTAAGCCTATTCCAAATCATAACTACATCAAAATCTTCAAGATTTACCTGTTCTTATACGAGATTATCAGATTTAAGTCAACTGGCATATGCCAACAGCCTGAATTTCAGCCTTTTGACATATGCCACATACTTCAATCTGATTCATCTGGTATAAAAACATGTAAAATTTGAAGATTTTGTGTTAGAATCAGACCCTACTGTAAACCCCCCACAGCAGGGATGAATTATATTAACAAATAAATACCTTTATTCGTTTATGTGTAGGAAATAAAAAATGAGACCATAGACATTTAACAGAGCTTAAATGAAATATTATTAATCTAGTTATTCAAAGTGCATTGGTTACAATTTTAAGTTACATCATTCCAGCTTACACGACCAGCGTAAATTTATGGATTGACGATAAATGTGTCAGTCTAATCTTTTTACAATTTGTATCAGTGGAAGCAATATCAAAATAAAATAAAACTTCATGGCTCTTGAAATAGACACAGCCTTTTAACCCAACCACTATACAGGAAGAAACTTTAATGTTAAATAAACATTTTTCTCATAACATGAACCAGTCAGCTTGAACTGAAATGGTTGTGAAAAAAGAATGATTTACAATGGAAGTATACAATTGCATGAGGAGAGAAGGCAAGTCATCTGCCGTCATTAAGGGCAAACAACAGATTTAGTTTTGAGCACTTCATAGCTTAAAGACAGGATTTTCAAAATGAATGACTATATACAATACAATCTGTGGTAAGAAACAATTGGAAAATGGATTGATTACAAAATTCAGCTGTGAGGAGCTGGACACATGTTAAAAATAATGCGGAGAAAAAAAACAAACCCAAAATGCCCAAAAGATATCCAAACACAAAGTTCAAAGCAACAGACACATCATTCCTTCTTTTAAGAAGTTAACAAGAAAATACATTTGTTTACTAATCTTATTCTCACAAATATATTTACAGTTGCATTCCAAGTCCTTTTTATGATAAAGATCAAAGACTCCTTTGACATTCAATTATCATCAACAAACCAAACCATGATCCTTAAGCAAATTGACACTGTTTATTATTAGCTTTATCTATCTATTTTCAATCAAATTAGCCAAATATTTTATCTCTTTTAAATGGGTTTCACATTAGGAAAAACAAAGTGAAATTATAATTCAGTCAAGCAAGCAAACTAACAAACAAACAAAATTTAAATGACAAACTCGTATCAAATATAAAAATAACAGCAGATTACCTATAGAAGCTAATGCAAGTTAAAAAGAAAATAATATCAGGCAAAGTATTAGTATTAGTAGATGGTCTAAAAACTATAGTGTCACATCTCAGTGCAAGAGATGAAAGTTAAAGAAGAAGTGAAGAAACAACATTTTACCACAGCAACAATGAAATAAGAAAAAACGCAAGGAAATTCATGGTAGGATTCCAAGTACAATATTAATTAATGGTACCAAATATAACTAATTTTTCAGACGTCTTTAAGTGGCAATCTAGTTTTAACATTTCTTTTCTCTCTTTTTTATACAACAGTCCTGCTACCCTATTCGTTAACCCATAGTTGTGTTCCTCCACAAGTAATAGACATTTGTGACCCACTGAAATACTGAGCAAAACTACAAAATATGACAGGACAGTGATCAACAAATAGCAGATTTTTTACAGCATTTTAAGTATTAGTCACTTTGCATGAAACAAAACTGCCACTCACTTTTCACAAAATCCACACAAACCAGATCCCATTGAGCTCAAAGAAATCCTGGCAATATGAACAAAAATGATATATCAAATTACTATTGTTAGCATGGTTAGTATTAGTAAAAATTTTGCAGAATGTTTCACTCCATGAATAATCCGTGATTCCATGGACATGTGTGGCGGCCATGATGGAATCCTGATAAATCTTTAAGTAGCCCTTCGAATTTTACAATAACTCTCAGACAATTGAAGTAATGGGAGACCTAAGTGGATTGATACAACACAGTCTTAGTCATTGTGGGGGCGGGGGGTCCAAATATCAGTCTCCATACAAAGTTGAGACATTTAAACACAGATGTGTAGAGTTCTTATTACTATTACATTGCCAAGCAAGCAATGGACCAGAACCTACATGGAAGAAGACGATGAGGCCAACCAGAGCAAACTTGGCAAAGAACCCTGACATGCAAACTGAAGACGACTAAAATATCCATTGTAGTGCCCTATGCTCCAACTGGAACAAAGGAGACTAAGTCAAAGTAAGTCATTTGAAAAAAATGTCCAAACGAATCAGAATCGGTAAGCAAGCAACGGTTGCGAAACGCCTACCATTCTTATCTTGATTGGCCCATAGTTACTTTTGTTTTTTTTAATGATATTGCTGTGAAATTAAACATGGTTACATCATTAATTATTGCTAATCTAATGCTATCTATTTATCTGCCATATGAATACAATATTCTCATGCCCTGTGTAACTCATTCCTATTTGCAGTGTGCAGCCAGCAATTACTGATTAGCTTTAACTTGAAAAAATAAAATTAAACAAAGACACCTCCAGAAGGAGTTCAGATCTGCAGATCCTTTTCTCAGTTACACACTGATGTGGCACAGGACATTCACATTCAACTTCATACAATTATCTTTAAATTCTATTTCACATCCCAGAGCGGAGATTATAGGATATGAAAAATCTTTACCTGTCCTAGGATCAAATCATTCATAAACAACTCCATTAGCAATTATGATTTTCTTCTATATCAAGGAGTGCAAAAAAATTAGGTGCAGATGATGCAAAACAATGAAAAGATTGGGAAAAAAATTAATCACATAAGACTAGAAAAAGCATATATGGCTGAGATAGAGTTTTACTCCTATCCATATTCAACATGAACAGGGAAACTTATTAAGATCATCATGCATATAAAAAAACAACTTCCTCAGCCATATAAACCTATTAAACACAAGTGCTTAAGAACTAATTCTTGAAAATGTGGCACTACAATATGTCAATATCAAAACCAAATGAGACACCATAATAGGTAGATATGAATGGAAAAAAACTTGAGAACAAAAACAATATCAATAGCTCCCCCTTACAATTATATCACACATTTTGAAGAAAAGGAAAGGGTAAAAAACAAAACAAAATAATAAACAGAAAGAAAAAAAAAGGAAAGAAAACCACCCTGAAAAGAACTTAACTTGCAACGAGAAACAATTAGAATTTTTATTCCATATAGGAAGAATATTAACAAACATCAAAACAATGATCTGAAACCAGGGCCTGCTCACAAGCCGGCCAAGCCTAGCCACGCACCAGTTTGAAGTGGATCAACAACAGTAACAGTCAGTAATAGTTAGTAATAATGTCCACTATCATTCCATCCAGCCAATCACTTCCTGTAGGCTTCGGATTGATTTTGATTAGGGTAGCCAACCTGGTGGGGGTCTTGGTGAGGCTGGTGATTTTGTTGGGGATAGTATTGTTGATTATACGGCATGAACTGCTGATGCTGGTGGGGCTGAGGCTGGTGTTGGTTGTGCTGTGGAGGCTGGTGCTGTGGAGGCTGGTGCTGGTGCTGGGGGTGCTGATACTGGTGGTGCTGCTGTTGCTGTTGTTGAGAATGGTAGTAAGAATTGTTGTGCTGGTTGGCAGCTGCTGGATTGTGGTAATGGAAACGGTCTTGGATCGGTGCAGCCCCCATATGGCTGCTGTAGCTGTTCGACTGGGACCCGTAGTTATTAGACTGAGACCCATAGCTGTTAGACTGGGACCCGTAGCTGTTAGACTGAGACCCGTAGCTGTTAGACTGGGACCCGTAGCTGTTAGACTGTGACGCATACTTGTTAGATTGAGACCCATGATTGCTACTGCTGGACTGGGATCCATAGTTATGAGATTGACTGTAGCTGTTTGACTGGGACCCATAGCTGCTGTTAGACTTGGACCCATTGTTGCTTTGTGGTGACTGCTGCTGTTGCAAGAACTCTTCAAAGGCTTCTTCCATTTCATTCCCCATTTCAGAGTCTTGTTTATAGCCCTCGCTAAAGAGAGGGAGGAAAAAATATCAGAAATTCCTTTAGTGTTTAAAAAGGCTGGAAAGGCTCTATGCTAATAATCTTGAACCCAATTTTACACACTACAATACAAACTTACGTATTAAATTGTGTAATAATAAGAAGGGGAGAAAGCACTTCAAATAGTAGGATATGGTCAAATTTGAAATGATATGCAGTGCAGATATGAGACAAAGCCAAAGAAAGCAGAAAAATGGGTTTTCAGAAAAAGTGTCCCTGGATTCTGATTTGGTACCCATCACACAAGACTGCAAGCATATCCACTAGGTAATCCACCTATGATTTAAATAACAGAGATTACAAGAGATTGGTTGATTATCTGCGTCACCAAAGGGGATATTTCATCCATTCTTTATGCAAATACTTGGGTGCTTGGCAGTTGGTCAAACACGCAAGTTTGTGATAGGGCTTCCTTGATGGTTTTTTCCCCCTTTAAAAAATTCATTAATTGGTTTGAACATCAAAAGGGTAGAGATGCCTTTAAATTGTTCCAAATGGGAATCATTATTGTGACAATTCAAAAGTAAAATTGGTAGCTGTAACTGTTACTCACTACTGCCAGGCCAAGAAGTCTGCCTCTTCCTCCTCAGTCAGAAAGTGAGCCTCAGCTTCGTCCAAGTCCTTGCTGGCCTGATCATAAAAGATCGGCTCCTGCTCTAGGCCTGGGTAGAATCCCCTTCCATCCCCCTGGGCTTGGTACTGGGAGCCATCAAATAAACAAACACACGAGGAGAAAAAAAAATTACATGATGAGTAGTTTTTGTAAATGATAATAGAAGCATATGTCAGATAACAAAGTGAGATGGACTGAAATAACTTCAAATATACTGTCATGATCATATCCACAGTCTATCAAAATTACTTTTTTGTATAAAAATCAGAGAAAAAGAAAAAAAAATTAATTTATCGTTATCATAACTCAAATTCAAATTAGACTTTATTGGCATAGCTCTTCTCCCCTTAGCAAATTTTGGTTATTTTTTTTGGCTTGCAATTGACAAAAAAAAATATCACAATAATAGATATTTGAAATAGAGCTAAGTAAGGTACACAGGACTCCTTTTAATTTTGCTATAATACCCTGCCCTGCAGGTGATCTAAGAACCAAGTTAGAGTTAACGCTATCAAATATCTCCTTGACAATTGTATTGGACAAACACAGTTTGGTATACAAAGTACAGTTGGTAAAGCTAGGATATCAATTAAACACTCGAAAATTAAGAAAAAAGATGAATTTTTTCATTCTATTTATTTATTTCCCCACTTTAGATATTTGTTACTGCAGAAAAAAAACCTTTGAAAAAAAAAAATGTTCATTGGTCTTTGATTAAGTAAGAGTAACTCAGCTTATCCAAGATGTAGCTTGTATAGCTAACCAGGGTTAGATTGAATGGTAATATTGTGGGTCCACACATACCTGATTCTGAGCATAGGGATTGTAAATGTTACTGGTGGTGTTAGAAGGTGCTGCAGTGCTCCAGTTGTTGTCTTTCAAATCAATTATTCTCTGAAGGTGAAATTTTGCATTTCTGGGGGCAGCAATCAACAGGGATAACAGAATAGTAAGATGTATTTATATAAACATACCAAAGAACTTGAGATAATTGCACTCTTCTTTTGTTAACCATTAAATTTGTGGGAATTGCTAAAATACTACACTTTTACATAGGGAGGTATCCTTGTAGCCCTAAAACTAAACAGTATATGTGCGCTTTTCCACGCTATATCCAGCAACAAAAAGTACACAGTCATATACCTATTGAGTACAATTATTTCTGAAAATATGTTCCACAAGACATTGATTTCTTTTCAACTTTCCCAAGGACAAGGTGGGAAAGAAAAATATGTAAAACTCCTTTAACTCCCAATAGCATCACATTATCCAAACAAATGGACCTGAAACTATACACAAAGTATAGCTTGAAATGTTGAACTTAAAATAAAAAGGTGAGCTAGATTTCAAAGGATGCCTATATCACGTATCACATGTCACTTACTCTGACAAAGATGAGTTGGTCAGCAGTGTCTTGAAAGTCACAAACAATCCTTCAAACTCTTCACAATGCTCAAGGCTGCTTTTGGCTACATCTTCAATGCAAGAGCCAGTCAACTATATAGATATTTTTTTTAATGTCAGAGAGAGAAGAATCAAGTAGGCATGTAGAAGTTATTGATCTAAAAAAAAAAAAAAAAAGGAATTTCACAACATTTCAGGTAAATATTAACCCTTTCACTGCGAGGTCTGATTCAAGCCCAACTGAATTATAGATGCAAAATCTTTCAAATGTATGTGTTCTTATACCAGATAAATCAGATTTCAGTGAACTGACATATGCCAAAATCCTGATTATCAGACTCTTGAGAATAATAATGAATTACTTCAGAATGTCTAATACACTATTTAATGAATAAGAAAAATCTGAAGAAAAAAACCAGTAATAGAATTTAATTACCTTAAGCAGCTGACAAGCACACTTGACATTGGCATCATCATGAAACGACAGAAGACTATTGACAATCTTGATTAGAATTGGTGGCAGGAAGGCCAGTCGCTCTTCTGAGCCATCTGGCATTACAGTCTGCAAATCAGCAGCAAATGCAGAAAAGAGAAGAGTTTGATTTTGATGACAACAGAAAAGAGCATAATTTGGTGTTCAGGTGCAAATCAGCACTCATCAATCATTTGTTCCAGAATAGCACCAACAAGATATTTAACATGGCATTGCAAAATTCTGAGGAATCATGACAACTAACTAAGAGATGTAATATGTATCAACTGTGGCTTTACATCAGGGGTCATTGTGTTTGTGGACAGCCAGATGTAAGCGTAAAAAAACACTAGGAAGAGTCAATTTTTTCAATATATTGTGACCATAAGACCAATGACCAAGCACTTATAAACACTGGCCACACCACACCTAGGGAGGCTTTGTTGTGGTCAAGTGCTTTGAATACATTTCATTGTTTTGTTTATTGAGAGTTTTAGGGCGTTTGCAACTGCTGTGGTCATATAAGCATCCAGGAGTAAGATGACAGGCTGGTTATAAGAGAATAACCAGACTTAGACCCTGTCAGGGACGTTTCACAGAGATGATTTACATTGAAAAAAAAACAACATCACCTTCCACAATCACAAAGCAGGACACACAAACAGATGATGGCTATCACCCATCTCATGCACTATGTGGTCCAGGAAGACCCAGGATATTCTACCGCCCTTTGTGTACAAAAGTACTCAGTCCTTCTAGATATCATGTGACCCTGTCGTTAAGTACCACACAGACCTGTAAATGACCCTTCAGAAAATTGCCTGAAATTGTTTTCAAAACGACACTCGACTTCCTATGCTAACAATATCAAGACAGATGATAAAAAAATATTAATCAATTGCTGTTTATATTGCTTTGTCAAAGGGTAAAAAATGTAATGAATTGCTCATTTTACAAATTGAATTGTATTTAAAACCATACTCACAACTCACTGTGTAAAAATCATATAAGCATAGACAAGCATGGTCTAGTAGCTCGTTATCATGTTTTCTTCCTTCTAGTCTAGATTGATTGACACCTTGTTTCCAGATCAAATTCATGGTTGGCCAGTTTTTGAGAATTCTAAACCTCTAACAACTACAACAGTCTCATAAATATCTAGACCACATCTATAATATTAATGATAATGAACCCTCCGAGCTAAAAAGAAACCACGAAAGAAGAAGAAATGCATAGTGCAAGACTATGGTATATGTACAACGATGATGTACAAGCGTAGCAGACAAGACAGGTTTCTACAATGCAAATGCAATGCTTATGTGTGTTCTCAAAATCAAAACATTCGGCTCAATAGCATTGGATGTTCACATTTTTGCTTTCGTCAAAAATCTCTTGCATAAGTTGATAAGAGCTTCGTGGAATTAAAAAGTAACTGAAAAGATTTCAGTCCAATGAAAACAGCAAAAGGTTTTCTGTAAGACGGAATTTCAGACTTGACTGAAATTGTGTAAGGTATGCCTTAGAGAGGAAGTTACGGGTGTGTATTTGTTCATCCGCCAGGTGTGTGTCGGTTGGGGATTGAGTAAGAAAAGCCAGCGTGTGTTTGCTTGCCCGCCCGTTGTCTGTGTGACGGACGGCAAACGAATGATGAGAGTGAATGAAAGTGAGAGGCGCGTCACAGCCATACGTCACCACAGACTAAAAATAACTATAAACAGCAGCACAACGTCACACACGGTGCAGAGAAAATAAGAAAGAGAAAACGAACAGCTTTTCTCATCTTTCTGGAAAGTCAATCGATAGCGGTTGAAAAAATGAAACAACTGGTGGACTTGACAACTCATTTTCTTCTGTCAGTAAATTGACGGATTACTGTCTATTAATGGACTATTTACAGGTCTGACCACATTGTAAAACATGTGAGATAACCAAAGTCTGTTGGGAAAATAGGCAGGACCAAGACTGAGCTAAAATATACAAAACAGCTGTGTGTGTGTGTGCTTGTTAAGGGAGCACTGGAGAGAGCGCTGGAAAAAGTAAGATGATAGTAAAGCCAAAAGAGAAGAAACAGAGGTAGTGCCCACCAGAGCGCCCACCAACTACCTGCGTCTGAAAACAATAGTAGAAACAAGTATGTAAAAAATTATAGTAATAGCTTACAACTTTTAACAAAGGGGAAACATTTTTAAAAGAATTTTAAAAGATACAAACGTACCACGACGTTACTAAAGATTTCAGCAATAAGCATGCTTAGGCCTTGAAATCTTTTCTTGTCTTCAGGTGATCCACGAATCAGCATTTCTCTTTTGTCAAAATCAACTTTACACCTTCAAAATTCATTAAGAGAAACACACATAGTTAAAAAAGGGCTGTTAGCAACGCATCATTTTGATTATATGCTGAAACTGAAATAAGAGATATTGCGCTTTACTATCTTTATGCAATCAATTATCTTTTCTCATTATAAAATTTTATCATATAAAACACCATATCAAGGGAGGAGAAAGTTCCCAAACTTAGAGAAGCGAGCCATTAGTTCAGTTCTCCAAAAGAACATTAGCACTCAATTGCAGGAACTGTGGAAAAGCTATTGTCTTTGTATTCAGTATTTTGACATGAGTCTCAATTCTGAAAAGCACAGCAATTGTAAACATCAACAAAAAATGTATTTCTTGTATCTTCTCTATAGAATTTTGACAAAACAAAAAAGAAAAAAAATTACTTGAATAAAACAAGTCCAATACATTTTTTAATGTTTTCACTCACCTGTTAACAAAAAGTTTAACAAAGCCAGAATCCATCTTCAAAGATGAATTTAAACATTGACAAATCTTGGCTCCTGTGTATCTGAAGTTCTCCTCAGATATACACTAAGGAAAATAAAGGAGTTAACAGAATGAACATTTAAAAAAGTCTGTATTGAAATTTTAAATATTTTTTTTTACAACACCTTAAAATGTTAAAACACAGGTCAGCTTTACCAGCACTATGAAGCAAGAAGTGTTCCTTTTCTAGCAATAAAAACCTAGTATTCTTTAAGCCTTTTACAGCGGGGTCTGATTCTAAACGAACTGAAATATGTATTGGCAAATATTTTCATATTACAATGAGTCACCCTAAAAAAATGTAGAATATATAATAAATAGATATCCTATAAAACAATGATAATTAGTATTCTTGAAACTCATTTATTAGATTCCTTCATAAACAAAGCACAGAATGGAAATTGGTTCTCTCTTTCATCTCTTCTGACTGTTCAAAAAGCTTATATACTAAAAAAAAAAAAAAAAAAAAAAAAAAAAAACAAACAAACAAACAGATACAAAACAATAAAACTCACCTGCTGATAGAGATTCTCTACTATGTTTGAAATGACAGGTTCCTTTACAGGAACTGAAGCTAGACTTTCACATATTGGCTTTAAATACTCTTCAACATTACTTGGATTTGAAGTAAGTATTTTCAGGGCACTGTCAAACCTAAAGAGAAAAAAAACAAGTTATTTCTTACATTTTCATATTGACAGGAATGTAATCAGTTAACTTCTCAACAGGTCAAAAATAAAGGGAAAGAAATATTTCCATTATGAAAAAAAATGTCTTGTAAAAGTAACAAGAATCTTACATTTAAATCAGAAATCCTTGACAGAGGCCTCTCTCTACTAGGCAATAAAGGAAATCTCTATTGCTCTTTTTTAGAATTCCAATTTGCAAAAGAACAAACAGATCATTTCATCTCATTATTATATAAAATCCAAATTACTTTGAAATACAATCTCCCTCTCCAACTTCCCCCCCCCCCCAAAAAACAAAAAAAACAAAAAACAAACAAAGAACAAAACTCAAAAAGTGTTATATGTTGTATTCCATTGATGAGATAGTTGAGAAATGTAAATTTAAAAAATAAGTTGAAATGCAGCTTTTTCAAAACACTGGCAATGTGGAATACAGAGAGGTTTTGATACTAACATTAGCAGACCTGCCACAATGTCTTGTACAAAAATCTGTATTATTGGCCCAACAAATCGGTATTTTGAGGGAAAAATCTGTATAGCTCGCCCGGGCAAGCCAAAATGTGCTGTAACTTTAGCTTGTTGGTAAATAGCAGCGCACCTGCATAGACGTCCATGCAAAGAAGTACTAGTCTAGACAATATCCAAGTTTTTTGCCACACTAAGTGTCATTTGTTTTCATTTCCCTCTAACTGAGGGAAAAAAAAGACCAGAACATTTTTGATTTTCATTTTTTTGTTAATGCGGTGAAATACTACTTTCTAACTAGATATTGTCACTAGACGCTAGAGGATAGACACCCGCTGTCACACTTCAGTCGTGCGTTACTCGTAGGACCTAATACTAAGACCACAAGCCTCTGAAAAGAGGCATGAAATCAAAATATTTCACAGTTTAATCAGAATGCTTTTCCGTCATTTTCATTAACCTGACAAATGCTAAAAGTTCTAAAAAGTCGATGTTTTGACAGGTAAATAATGCAGCAGGTAAACAAACGACGGACACGATAGCGATCCCCGTATCTCTCTCATGAATATTAATACCTAGCGTACTTGCTCCTGAGACTTAAAATAGTCGCATTTGATTTCCTTGTACATACTCAAGTGAATGGCTCCTACAAATTATTAGAAATGAGTCAAACTTGAGGTAATATGCAGTGCAGAAACGAGACAAAGCCAAAAAAGCAGAAAAATGGAAAAAGAGAAAATTGACCAGAGTGGGGTTCGAACCCGGGAAGCAACTACGGCATCTATCGCCTGGCCGGGGCACGACACAGCGAGCTTATCATTTAGCCATCCGCTCCCCTAAGTATCTGATACTCGACTTCTTTAGGTACTCAAAGTAAAGATAGAATTCGGGTCAACTAAAAAGTCGAACCCGTGCAGATACGCCCGCCACACATAACTCATTTTCTTTACCGTTATCGATCTCGCTTTCATGTTTCTTTTCGCCTAATTAATGCTAGAAATTACATTCATTTGAATATTGAAGGGGTTCTAATTAAGCCTTTCTCTTCTTAATTAAATTAATTTGATACGTTGTTCTTTGCTGCTTGTACATTATTGTAGTTTTATCATTAAGGTGGATAACGACGGACGGTCTTTATGAAAAATCGGTATAAAAATCTGTATCGGGTCAAATTTAGACGAAAAAACGGTATAATACCGATTTATTAGGTATAAGTGGCAGGTCTGCATTAGTAAAAAGTGAAAGTGGACATAATGGAATACCTAATGGTGCTCTACAACCCATTAGAAGCAAAGAGCCATTTCGCATACATACAGTTGCAAAAAGGGTGGAATGAGATGATGTATGATCAGGAAGACTTACCTCTCTTCAATTGTAGATTCAGTAAAGTTTGTGTAGTAAGGCTGTTCCTGACCTTCATATTCATCCAGTGCAAGATTACCAAGATAAAAATCTAGAGTCTGAAATAGAATTTTGATTTTTTTAAAATTTAAAACTAAATATTGAATATTGTTGAAAGAACCGTGTATTCATATTATGAAGCAACAGTTTAAAAAACGATGAAATATTAATTTAAAAAGCAACATTATAGTAACTCAATGAAATGGTTATCTCTAAGTAAGAAGTTAAGAGCAAAAGCAATAAGAATAAAAGTAAAGTAGATGCAGAAAAAAATTACTTCAAAGTTCTTTCTGACATTTTCCATAATGATGTATTTATAAAATGACTTATTTTGAGAACATATGCCTCTTGATATGACAGCTATGCAATTATCTGATTTTTGTATGATATATATGTTTGCAATAATATAGAATAAATCATCTCATGCTAAAGGTAGTTGAAATTTTATAATATTCCCATGTGTAATTACTCAAGAACCATACATTTTTTAAAGAGAACAATAGTTGTTGTTTTTTTTAATTGCCTTAAAAATATATTATCCTTTTTTATAATAATGATGTTCTGATCTTTTGATACAAGATGGGACATCTTTGTAATTGCTAAAATTAGCAATACCAGCAAATACCTCTTGATCATATCCATAAGGTTCTTCCCGTCCATCATAGCTGAACTCTTGAGCATTAGCAGAAAGACTTGCAGGACCTGTATTCGTGTAACCACTATAAGCCTGCTGTTCATTTTTAACTTGCTGTGGAAAAATGAAAAAAAAATGTTAAAAATTAAAAGTCCATTATACCTTGATAAGGATTGGTTTCATTGTCAAACACAAAGATTTTAAAAATAATAATAAAGAAGAAGTAATCATTTTATTCAATTTCTTGAAAAGCTTAAAACTAAAATAAATTTCTTTGAAGTTCTCAGCGAAAAAAAAACAAAAAAACAAAACAAAGTTTATCAATTATAAATTTATGCATCATAATAATTAATTCGTACCATAGACCTTGGTACAAACACTGCTGCGGTGGCCGACAGTCCACTAGGAGCCGATGGTAGAGACAACTGTCCCATTGTGCCTGGTGGCTTTACAGCTTGCAGAACTTGTCTACCTTCATCCGCACCACCTGTTACAACAGATTATAATAGAAGTTGATCCATATTTCTAGCAATAAGAAAATGGGTTTTAAAACATCATAAGCCTTGTCGTATCTCAACATTTCAAAAATATATTTAATATTAAGTGTGAAAATCTTAATCATGACATAATGTTGAACCACTTCGTACAGAAATGCAAGGAAGAAAGCCCTGCCATTAAAAAAATCTCCAGCTTGTGCATGTAGTCTACTTCAAGTATCCATCAAAATACCTCAAACTAAGAAAAAAGGCCAGGTTCTTCAAGTTGACTCATTTTATTTAAGGTACAGAAGGACACTAATTGTAATAAGCTGCCCCAGGTATGAGCAAAACTTTGTTATATCTGTAGTTCATTATCCATTGAATACTTTTTATTGATTTAATGTGGTGAACAAAGAAATTGGGGCACAGAAATGTAATGGGTTATCCTTCTTTGTCAGTATGTTAGTTTCCGTATTTCTAATCCAACAGCACTAATTCTGTATCGAGTGAAACCAGCATAGAGAGAATTATGTGACAAAATCAATCAGTCCTTACACTTCCACATATACTTTATTTTTTTGAAGGCCCTACACAGTAAAATATGTTTTGGCAATTTTCAGCTTTACCAAGGTTTCTGTACTTAGATTAACTCACTCAACTCTAACACAAACATAATCTGTTTGCCGGAATGATTCAGCCTTGACCCTGAGTATTTCAGTTCAGACTTTTACCATTGTCTGTTTTCCAAATAAACAGACTGTCTAGTACTTCTCTTGGAAAATAAATCCCTCCTCGACATGCATCTGTCATCATTCATAAATTAGACTAGTCTAGACTAGTAAATATGGAGTGTAAAACGGGCATACCTCACTTGAACAGCATTGCTGAGTGAGAGTGGTATGTTCCATCAATAGCTTTCATACTTTATACAATAGACTGTCTATATACAAACAGAACAGTTTGTGCTTGCGTGAAATTTTAAACAATCTAACTTAGACCTAGAAGTTAATTCCAAATTTGTTTTAAAGCCATTCAAAAATAAAAATCAGCCCATGCAACTTTGAGAGACATTCTAGACCTAGACTAAATAAAGAGTAGATGCAGAGTTGAGTGAGTTGAAGGAAAAGAAGTATTCAACCACCCACACATGACTCAACAACTAAACAACAAAAATACTGTACCAGACTGGCTCTGAGGTTGTCTGGTTGAGATGGTATTTCTCACTCTAAGATCAGTCTGGATGTTAGGTCGTCTCGGCAGGGATTCTCCAATTTCTGGACTCTTTGTTTTCTCATTTTCTGACATTATTCTAACGGAAGAGAGCTAGACTATATCGTAAACAGTTACTTTAAAGTTTGATTTGATAGTAAAACTATTTTTTTGATAACACCCAACAGTATTTTAAGGACAATAGTGAGGAAAAAACTTTCTGGTCGACATCGAAAAGTTCCACTGGCAGGCTGTTAGGGATTCAGTGCAGCTTTCACACTCGATTTACTCTGTCTTCCCGTGGAGAAAGTATTTAGAGTTATGTCCCATTTGTATGACAAATCTATTGTGAGAATATTACGTAAATAGAGCCAAATAAAAACACGGGTTCGAACAAAATCCCATTTACTTTCGCACCCTTTGACTTAATATCTTTATCAAATGAATAAGACAATTATAAGTCAAGTTTAGATTGGCCCGTTCAGTGAAACAACAATTCGAACATGAAAATAAAAACTGAATTAATCGTAGTCTGCAATTATGTTTCATGGATTTTGAAATACCTATCTGGCATTCACTCAGAAAAGGTTCTAGGCATGATTCATAATGGATAATTAAGGTTAACCGTCTTATTGCTACCAAGGGACTGAGTCGTTGTGTTCTAAGCACTTAGAACACATAGGACTGAGTCATCTTATAAAAAAAAAATGTTTAAATGATAACACTCAACAATATTCTTCTAGTCTATCGATTATCTACTTGACGCTGTGAGTTATTTAAAAAGTTTAGAAATTCGAATAATACTTGCGTATCGTAAAATGAGCGGAGATAGGGTTGCAAGGTTCTTCTTCTTCCGTTTAACGACCAACATCAATATGTTGATGATTTTGTCGTTTTTTCTTGTGTTGTGCGCCATGGT
>JAUEKZ010208624.1:5000-10590 GCA_031471865.1 Melibe leonina
GTGAGTGTGCACTCTGCGTCCTGGGCCCCAGGGCTGAGACTTGTGTACAACTTGACGAATACAAAATGGCGGAGGTGATCGAGCGGCTTGTGACACGGTTTGCAGAGAGTCATGTCAAGCAATATTGACGTACACTGTAACTCAATATGTGCTACAAAGAGAGAGAGAGAGAGAGAGAGAGAGAGATAGAGAGAGAGAGAGAGAGAATAGATAAGATAAACTCTATTAATCCAGAAGATGGAAGTTACATATATTAGATATATCTAATTCCCAAATCTACCCGCCCAAACCCTCTATATAACTTATCATCTTTTTTTAGGTACGGCATTTGACCATCGTCTTCCCAATTTAAAACGCTACATTGCAGCTGGGGTGTTCAAGATAACCTCAATTCCTTTGGGAGATGACTAAAAGACATATTTCTCATTTGGGGTGAATAGAGAAAATGACATCATTATGTTAAACAAACAATAGATTACAGAAATTGGTCAATGGGGATATCAAAGTAGAAAGAGAGCAGAGTATGTTCGAACGATTGTGGAGAGGGACGTAGTCAATTAATGGAGCTTATGACTCGGTTATAATATATTATGTTGATTAGTGCTGTCTTGGACGGTTGCGATCTGTTTAAGGTGTATGTGTGTCCACTGGTAGGATTTAGGAATCGAAAAAAGGAATGGAATTACTGACTGTAAAGATTTAAGAATCTATTCGGTATGGATTAACAAATAATGATTCTTACACATGTTTTAGATACATGCTCTGAATAGTATAATTTGAACTTTCGTCAGAGTTCATTTTGTTTTCAAATTCAATGCGTTCATAGTTCGCTGCTCTGGTCCAGGACATACAGTTGTCTTTGTCAATGGTGGAACAATGTTTATCAGTCACAGAAAATAGTTCGGCAATACAGCAGCCGCATTAGGAGTGGTATGTATTGTTGCATGTTCTGCTTTAACCCTTTCACTGCTAAGGCCACCAAAATCATCAAAACTTGCCTGTTCTTATACCAGATAAATCAGATTTCAGTGAACTGACATATGCCAGTTCAGTGAAATCTGATTGATCTGGTATAAGAACACTACATTTTTAGGATTTTGCATATAATTCAGTTGGGCTTGAATCAGACCTCGCAGTGAAGGGGTTACAAAAAGGGGCTACACTCGATACTGACGCAGAATGTGACTGGATTATCTGTAGTCTTTGATTTGACCACAGTAAGTAAACATGAATATAATATATTATATACAATCGATAGATTATATTGAAAAATTACATCCTTCGGATTATAATTAATTGGAATATTCATTCCTGTTTCATTCTCACTCCTACAGCTTACTTTGCATTTAAATTATTCCGCTTTGTAAAGTAGGTGCTGTATTTTTGGTTCTTGTGTTGCCCAGTGTGTAATTGGATTTGTGACGTGTGACGTGCAGTTCACCGTTATTACATGTCGTGATGTCTAAGGTTTCGGAATGGATGAGATAGTGGGTATCTTGTTCTTTCTTCAAGACGAAAATACCTGACTTCCTTATAATTTTCCACTCGTTCTCCATGTGTTCCAAAGGTCCGTATTGTCTGTCTGACTATCTGTAAAATCCCATCCAACCGTGTGTCTCCCACACATCGCAGCGTGACTAAAATCTGAGAGAATATCAAATGAAGTCAAATCTTGATATGTACAGGGGGGGATGGGAAAGGAGGGATGGGAAAGGAAAGATGGGAAAGGGGGATTGGAAAGGAGGGATGGGAAAGGAGGGATGGGAAAGGAGGGATTGGAAAGGGGGGATGGGAAAGGAAGGATGGGAAAGGAGGGATGGGAAGGGGAGGATGGGAAAGGAGGAATGGGAAAGGAGGGATGGGAAAGGAGGGATGGGAAAGGAGGGATGGGAAAGGAGGAGTGAAACAGAAGTAAGAGAATGACAGAATCAGAGGAGGGGGGTGAGGTGTGTAGTAGATGGAAGCAGAGAAAGAGGGTGTTGCAGAAGGGGGGAGAGGAGAAGATCGTAGCAAGGAAACAAGGGAGTGAGAGAATAGAAAAAACGGGAGATGATGACGATGAAAAGATGGGGAGGGGAGGAAAGACATTCGTAGATGTAGACAGAGATAGAGAGAGAGAGAAAAAGAGAGAAAGAGAGAGGGGGAAGAGAGAGGGATGGATAGAGTATGATTAAAAGGAAGGGAATCGATGAGAAAGAAAGAAGAAAGGAATAATGCGGAAAAGAAGGTAGCAGAGGAGGAGAGCGAAGGGAATGGATGTCATGTGAAGATAGAGTCAGTGGGTGATCGATACTGGCAGTGATTGATGGTACATAAGACAATAAACGAAGTTGGAAGAAAGTGGAGATATGGCCAATATGTCATTAAAGAAATCAATAAAACTGTAAGCGAAGGAGCCACTTATCTCGTATGTATTAATGTATAATAAATTTAATGATCATCCGCTAATGCATGATTTGTTTTTTTATTGATTTATTTGTGTCATCATTTATATTATTAATCATGTACGTTTCTTTTTAAATCAACGAACTATTCATTCACGTATTCATTTATCGTTGTGTTCAGGTAGGTGATCATTCATGCATTAATCTAGTTCAAGTGACACGAATTGGGGGATGTAGGGAACACTGTCTTCTTTCCGACAGAAATGACGTGATGATTTTAGCAGGAATAGAACCAACACCATACTACATGCGCGTGTGTGTGTGTTTGTGTGTGTGTGAGAGAGAGAGAGAGAGGGAGAGAGAGAGAGAGTGAGAGAGCCAATGCAGCGCCTCAAGGTCACTACGGGTCGATTTAGAGATTGGAACTTAATATGTAAACAATGTTTAAATAAAATACCGCCCGATTGCAAGAAGCTGAAATTTCTCGGATATTTGCTCTTGGAGAGGAGATATTCCAGAAAACCATTTTTTTTTATTTGTACACCATGCACCTTCCAACTTTTTTTTTCCATCATTCGATTTTTTAATTTTTTTTTTTTTTTTGAGGTGGAACAAGGGAGTGCATTTTTAAATAATTGCTCGAATGTTTTCTAGTTCACAGCACTAACCATTTTGCCATTTACACTCTAAGTATACTTTTATGGTAAAAGAAAAAAACACAACCAATAATAAGTATCTGTTGTTTTACTGTGATATGTTCTAATTTTTAGGGAAGCTGTATCGGCGTATTTGTTTTTGTCAGCCATGTCACTTGCTGTGGAAATCAATCCCTAACTAAATCAAATAGCGGGAAACGAACCCAAGACCTTCGGCACGAAAGTCGTATAACCCTTTCACTGCGAGGTCTGATTCAAGCCCAACTGAATTATATGCAAAATCTTAAAATGTGGGTTTTTTATACCAGATAAAACAGATTTCAGTGAACTGACATATGCCAAAAGCCTGATTATCTGGTATAAGAACAGGCAAGTTTTGAGGATTTTGGTGCCTTAGCAGTGAAAATGTTAATACCATACTTATTGAGTAAACTGATCCTTGATTGGGGGGGGGGGGATGGGGGGGAATTCGAACCCATCAGAATGAACATATGGATTTGAACCCATAAACTTCCAAAAAGGAAAAGACACCAACAGTAAGTTATCACTACCCAAATAGGGGCACTTCCTTTTCACATGCCTTGTCACAGAGAAGGACAAATTGTGGTAAAAACAAACAGTGGCAACCCAAATAGGGGCACGTCTTTTTTCTATGCCTTGTCACAGCACTGTTGCCAGACCATCAACAGACACGCTACCCGCGACATTATCCATTATTCATTGTGTTCTATTGTTTTATCACCCTCTCTCTCTCTCGTTCTCTCTCTCTCTCTCTCTCTCTCTCTCTCTCTTTCCCTCCCTCATTCTCACCCTCTTTTTCACTCTCCATCTCAGTGTCTCTCTCTCTCTCTCTCTCTCATTCTCTCTCTCTCTCTCCCTCACTCTCTCTTTCCCTCCCTCACTCTCGCCTTCTTTTTCACTCTCCATCTCAGCGTCTCTCTATCCCTCTTTATCTCTTTCTCTCTCCCTCTCTCTATCCACCTCATTATCTGCTTTTGCATTCTATCTCTCCATCTTCTCTCCCTATCTCCCTTATGCTCATTCTCGTCATCCGTATCAGTCTCTCTCACCTCACCTGCTTCTCTCTCTCTCTCTCTCTCTCTCTCTCTCTTCATCTCTCCATCTCTTCTTCCCTTCGCTCTCCCTCTCTTTATATCTCTTTACTACCTCCTATCTCTATCTCTCTCTCTTTCTCTCTTTCTTTTTCACTCTCCAACTCAGTCTCCCCCGCCCCCTCCCCGTCTCTCTCTATCACACACCTTTTTCATCTCCATATTTCTCTCCCTCTCTCTCTCTCTCTCACTCTCTCTCTCTCTCTCTCTCTCTCTCTCTCTCTCTCTCTCTCTCTTCCAATTGTCTAATTTGAAGAATAAGCAGACAAAATGAATGAAGGTGACTCTGTTGGCTTGTAGGAATCATAATTTGGTTTTCACAATTCTTTTCCATGTCGTGGAAAAATCAATATTGCTATATCAAGCTTAGGAAGTTTTGGAGCGGTAAAAGTGCCTCCCAGTAATTTCTAATTAACGTTCTTTCACAATGATACAAAAAAAATATACGTGCCATAATTACTTGTCTTCAACGAAAATTGTTTTTTTTTTAAATCATGGAATATTGACTCTGTATCTGTTCCGCTCAAAATGACAAAGGAATATCGAAAACAATACTGACATGAAATAAAGATGATTTAGTTGTAAAACTGTGAAGAATAAATTGAAAGTCAATGAAATGAGAAAGATAAAGGCGGTGGTTTGTACAGTCAAAAGAATAAGCAGGTTGTCGTAAGGCCGCCAAAAACTGAGGCAAATCCGAGGTTCTAATCCACGTCCGATCGCTTTCGACTTCTTGGGCGCGAGACCAAAGCTTTGTCCGAGACTTATGTTCTAAATTTGGCACGATTTCGGTACGGAGTGAATTGCTTTTAATTTTATGAGTGGTGGTCAATATACTCGAAAGGAGCCTAAATTGAGCTAAATTTAGGATTTAGCATCGGACTAAAATCTAGTATCGCGTCTTGAAATCGGCCACTTGAGTTTAATTTTGTTTAATTTGTTTCTCTCAGGCTCAGTATAGGAACTTAACTGGCATGTAAAGTGCGAATGTAATGAAGAATGTTGGACACCTATCTTCGTACAATTTGAAGTTACTGAAATCCGCCGTGAATTCGTTAAAAGTTGTGAGTTTCTACAGGAGTTCAGAAGTAAGGACATGATTTTCTTCAGCTCAACAATAGAAATGGTAATGGCTATAAAGATAATGACAATAATGATTATGATAATGATAATTATCATAAAGCGCCCCTGAGCACTTTTCAAGTGGAAGGTGACAGCTCTATATAAATGAATTATCATTGCTATTATATTTTAATTATCATAACCGTATTATAACGATATAAAAATGATTATGATGACGTTGATTATGATGACGATGATTATGATGACGTTGATTATGATGACGTTGATTATGATGACGTTGATTATGATGACGATGATTATGATGACGTTGATTATGATGACGTTGATTATGATGACGATGATTATGATGACGTTG
>JAUEKZ010208635.1:0-10589 GCA_031471865.1 Melibe leonina
GTGTGTCGCCACGTGCGTGTGAGAGCTGTTGTGAGCGAAGTGTGTACCAGGTGTGTGAATGACCAACCAGTCTGTAAAAAACTTGCTTGTAACAACATGTTATCGTATGTACGTCGATATTAATAAATCTAAAAACTTTCAACTGTGCGTTGTTTATATTGTTATAAGACTATAACAACTACAATACTATAATGCTGCTGTGTGATAGGTACACATGATAGGTAGGTGGCTTCAGTCATGGAATTAGACAGGGACAAAATTCAACTAATACAATTGTAGTAGTTAGATAAAACAAACAACATGTAGCTCAAAAATGAAGAAACAAAACAAAAGAAGATGGAACCATTCCCCCGTGGACCAGCTGCACCCTGTTACAAAGGGTCTCGTTTAGTAGTCAATCCAAACAGGATTAGTGCCAGAGGTATAAAAGAGCAGAAGGAAAAACCTGATAAAACAAAAAGTATTTTAGTGGCCAACCTGTACACCATGCTTGTTCAGTAAAAACAGCACAGCAATGTGATTAATAAACCCACAGCAGTCAGATAATTGGACAAAGTAAAAGGCTAATGAGTACCTCTCTGCCGTGACAAAGGTGAATGTTTATTAACAGAGGCACTATCACTAGCGTGCCTCTTGTCCTTATATAAATTATAACGATACACTGGAGGAGCATCTGAAAGGGGCAAATGTCAATATGAAAAATGGAAGTATATCAAAAACAATGTATAAGCAAAAATAAATATGACTAAAAGTTTGACTTGAATATGCAAAACTGAGAAAAGATCAGAAACAATTTGTCATCATCCTTGCAAATGGGATAACACAGAAAAACTTTTTTATAAAACAGAAAGTAAGACGGATGTAAAAAAGAGAAGATGGATTATCATTTCATAATAAATGATATTTTCCTGGACTTTAAAAAACAAGAGTAGACGACTATTCTTAACTAATCACAACTGTATATTAAAAAAATATACTTACTGAAATTTGACTTAGAACGAGCACCTGAAAGTTCTGCTAATCTTCTGAGGTAATCCTACAAAAAACAGAAAAATAATATTGCATTGAAATTTACATGGGATAATGAAAAACCAATCGAGGACATAAATATAGGTGTGCCTACTTAGAAAATGGCACTGGAACTGTAGTACTGGAAATAATTTGTATAATTCCTAAGGTCACAGCATCCAGGGGTTAGCAAGGTGATAGACTAGTTAAAAAGAACAGCCAGACTTTGATACTGTCAGGATAAGATTATTCTTTAACTCTTATCAGTTTCATTAGCCTCCTATAGGCTTAAAATGTAAAAAAAAAAGTCAATGTTTTGATAAGTAAATCCAACACAAGAAGAAACGAAGAGTCATCACCATGGGTATTTCCCTGATGAATACTAATGTTGTGTACTGAGTCTTGGAACTTAAAATAACCGCAATCAATTTCCGTGTGAATACTCAAGTCAATGGATCCAACAAAACTATCAGTAAATAAGTATCTGATATCCAATTTCAATCAGCATATTTGAGCACCACAAGTCTAATCCCAATTGCAGAAACCAAGAATTGTTTTTTAATTTTATCAGTCCCCCTTATTTTCACCGGTTTCTTTTTGCTTGGGACTAGTAATTTGAAAACTCCTCCTGGAGTTTTCCACATTGCTGTTGTTGTATACTCTTTGTGCATCTTGTAATTTTATCATTAAGGTGGATAACATAGAAAAGGAAAAAGGAGTACTCAGGGTAAATCGGTATTGGGTTAATTTGGGATCACAAATGTGTATGTATAATACTGAATTATTCAGTTCAGGTGGCAGGCTTTCATTCAAACACACAAAAACTGCAACAAAATCGTAAGACGTACAGAGGATGGATCCACCATGTTGGCACAAACATTGGGAGCAGAGGTTGATCGTTCTCGCTGTCCGATCTGTGGGGCTGGGGTACGACTTTGGTGGCCCCCCTTGGAGGAGCCCTGGGACTTGCTGCCCCCTCCACCAGACAGCATCTGTTCCGTCAGGTACCTGGACACAGTCAAACACACACACAAATTATCATTCACAGTAACATTAAATCTTCAAAGATCAAATGTTTAATATTTTAAAGAAAAAAAAATGTAATTCTTTAAAAGATTAAACATTTAATTTTTTGAGAGGATATGTGAAATATAAGAAAATCGTAGCCTTGATACATTTTTCAAAAGTTTCTCTTGCAGGTTGATCTTGCAAAAATATTGTGGTGTCAACAGCATTTATTTTCATTTGTAAACTCCCAAACATCATATGATAGATAAAATAGAATGAGAAGTGCTTTTAAGAAGACCATGAACAGAAACATCACTTACGATCTACTTTGTTCTCTATTCTGGTGCCTGACACTCCGCAGGTAATAGTCCAGGTCACCCTGACAGCTTTTGGGCACCCGGTCTTCGCAACGCTGGTGGAATTTGATGCCACAGGTCTGGCACCGGATGCTTGAGAACAAGATGTTGCGGCAAATATCACAAAAAGTCAAGCTGATGAATGTCTTACGACCCTGAGGATAAAAAATAGTATGAAAATTAGTGCAAAATTCTATTTTCAAGAGAAAAACAAAGATGTAATTCCACAAAGTTATTCTACATGGGTTTTACATCACAATGTTTAAATTTGTCAAAAAGCAATTTTAAAGCACCCAGGCTTATAATTAGAATAAAACACTTTGAACTGCAAAACTCCACCCCTAAATAAAAACATTACAGGCAATTGAATCTCGCCGTACAGAAATACACAAATACAAGTGAGAAGGACATTTGTTGTCATAGGAGCCAATATACATGATTATCAATTCTTCTCTGTTGATATGGACTACCGAAGAGTCTATTTTTTGGCAGCGGTAAAATAGATTTTTCAACTGAAACTATAGTGTCAATTTTTTTCTTCGCTAGACGCATTGATTTTTAAAATAAAATACTAGTTTCAAACTGTTTTCTAACTTGAATAGAGACAAAGCTTGGTAAATTAGACAAGTGGTGCTTAATTTTCAAACCACACTCATATTAGATCGAAAACTGACTGAAACACCTGCCCTATTCATAGTATCTAAATAGTACATCTATCAAACAAAAAATATAACTCTTCTTCTCATTGATAGCCCCTTTTCAACATCAGTGATCAAGAGATAGAGCCAAAGACTTTCAAAGTGAAGCACTTCGAAAAAAATTGGACAGGTCATTTGGTCTCCTGCAACCAGAAAGAGGAGCTCTTTTCATGCCCATGGAAATATGCATCGTTTCACATTGCTATTTTTTATCAGCAGTATAAAAGCATCTTGCCTGAACAAATTGAGCATTCCAAAAACTTTTCACAGCAACAAGACAAATCAGAAAGGTGAACCCATAAGTTTGTGAAAAATAAATCGGTGTCTTTTCTAAATTTAAGGAGAAACAAACAACTCACAAAATTATGAGCCACCATGACAGTCGGGGGCATGGATGGAGTCAGGAGGTTGTCATCATCGGGTTCCACTATAAACTCCACAGACACTTCCTGGCCGGCAAGCTCCCCCATGTCTGTGTTCCACGTCAATTGTATTCTGTGACAATAAATACACAGGGCATGACAAAACTAATTCAGCAATGGTGATTTATCAAACACTTTTTAACACTAGTCTCTCACTCTCCATGTGCAGGAAATGACCTGTTGTTGATTTTAACTCCCAATATATATATCTACAATATAATCGAGAGAGAGAGAGGGGGGGGATGGAGACACAGAGAGAGAGAGAGAGAGAGACAGAGAGAGAGAGAGAGATAGACAAATCAGGTCTTAAATCACCTTGTTCCATGGCGAAATACTTGGCAATCTTTAGGGTCTAACTGTCGGCGCTTCATGGCTTTTGCAAGTCCATCCTTCAGTGTCGTCCCTGGGACTGCAACAACCTGTTGACCATGACAATGTTAAGACAATTTACCAAGGTCTGATTTTCTTTACCAAGCAATAGTAGCCTTCTTTTTTGTCTGTCCTTTCAATGTTCAATCTTTTTAAAAATAAATCTGCGCGTCTCTGTAGTCCTTACCAGATCTTATGAACAGAAAGAGAATTGAAGGTTAATTCATAATACTTTCATGAAGCTTATTAACCTTGATTTGTTCATATACATACATTGGAACCGCTTGAAAAAAAAATTGAAACATATTAACTTTTTAAGCACCATGTACTAATCAATGACCAAATCATCGCTTACTGTGGAAATCATGTTGTTGGGTAGATGAGCTTTGATGTGTGCCCCCGTGGAACGTGCCATCTGGGGAGACTGCTGGCCCTGCGGCAGCATGCCCTGCAGATTGCTGTGACTGTTGTTGGGGGTGAGTAGGGGGCCCGGGGACAGCAGCGAGTCTGTGGGTTGCGTCTTGCTGTGCGGAGGGGATGGAGGCGGAGAGGCTCCCCCCATACTCATCTCCTCCTGAAGCTTTTGTTCCCGTAGTTGATACTCATGGATTTTACTGGCCAGCTCTTCATATTCCTTTACATAAATGGAAAAAAATTAAAATTGTACAGGGTGGAATGAAAACTCAGAACTTACCTACTTGTATAAACTCTTTGCTAATTGTATTCAAAGGTACAAATCAAGGTAAAAATCTAACACTGACTTACAGTGAATTTTTTCCAGCACCATCTCTATTACTCACATGAACAAGCATTAACCCACTTGTGAAATTGATTACCTAGGTTTTAAATCTTTCCGGAAAGAAAAAGCAACAAGCAAATGAAAATAACATCTTTGAAACAATTTTAATCTATCAAAGAGTCCCGTGCAAACCAGTGTACACTCTGATGATGTTAACAATTTCTGATTTTTTTTAAACATTAAAAAAAACCTTGAGCGTTAACGTTAGATCTTTTCTCAAATATTAGAAGAAAAAAAGGTAAGCAAAAAAACACCAAAAAACCCCAGATAGATATATGTACCTGAACATAAATGGAGGGGGGATGCTGGTGTTTCCCAAACTCCTCGTTCATTGCTTCCAGTTTTTTACGTGTCACCTTAATGACACGCTGAATATTTTCAATCTGAAGACAAATAACAAAGAAAGTAGTCCTCAGTTCTAGTTCTAATAATATACAATCTAACAATCTGGGGAAGAATAAAATGTAAGGGACAAAAACACAACGGGAGAAATTACGTTTTATTATTGGTTGGTGATTGCATTTACTTTGGATATTATTAATAGAACGGGATCTTTCAGATGGATTTCCTAAAAAACATAAAAGAGTGTTTTAAAACAAGCATTGAAATGGTGCAAATGCAGGCAAGTTGAGCTGTCCTGAATCTATACTTCTTTGTGAATTTCACATTTTCTAGTCAGTAGCTTTTTCCCAGGTCAGGGAGTCGTATGATGTTGAAACATTCCTCAAACGCGTGATTTTCATTGGCTGATTAATTCTGTTTAAAAATAAATGGCATCCATTCGAGTAAATTCTTCATATTTCCTTTCAGTTTATATATAATGGGCGTCCTTTGTTTCATCAATAAAACAAAGTTTGAAAACAAGATATCTTATCATTCTTAATATTGGAAACTATGAACAGTTTCAGAGATTGACTCACAACCAGACACTCACTTTTGTACAATTTCGAGCACATTTTTTTTTATTTTCTTTAAAAAAAAATTGAAATGGACAGTTTAGAAATTTCTGACTTATCTCTTTTAACTCAGCCACATGGTAAGCTAATTAACAGCCCAGATCAACACGACACGGTGGACTCAAATAAGTTAAGAAAGTCTTTTAGAGCCTAGTGGCCCATCGACCCAGTGCTTATCCCGGTTTTTGTAGCATGAAGCGGACAAATCACAATGGATAGGACGCTGGTCTATCTACTTTCCCCAGGGTAAATCAATTGGACTACATTACCTTGCCAAGGGAAAAACTGAAGTGCCACAAGAAGGAATCAAATCAGGTGCTCGGCGGGTTCTGAGCTGTGTCGCTACTGGTTAAACCACCACACCCACCCGATAATAAGGGGAGATTCAATAGCTAGTCATTAATTTTAATGAATGGATTTTCGTGTTTATATCTTGGCTGGGTGGATGAAAGTGCTCTGTGACAAATTTGATATTTTCTATGGATATTGCTACAATTTCAGGTGAGATAATAAAAAAACACATTAACAGCAATGGATAAGTGTTTTGAAGATGTACATGGAACAATTTATTCAAAGAGGCTGAGCAACAATTGTTACCTTCCATCACTTCTAATCAAACTAGAACATACTCAAACCTCCCTACTTAAGACTGACTAAACACCAATTCTTGAAATTTTGTACAGGGCTAAGAAACTAGGAAAAAAGTGTATCATATAGTAATCAGAAATCAAAATATCATGGTTGGATGTGCACAGAGTACAGCAAGCATTTTTCTAGAAATCAATACCTCAATGGGTAGTATTGCACAATGTTTGATAATCACTAGACCAAAAATCTATTGTCTTGACTACTCTAGACCCTCTAACATTCACCTCATGTATGAGTTTATTTGTAGCAATCAATATGTGTATTAATATCAGATACTGGATCAAATCAAAGGATATATAGACTGCTCAAATATAAACCTAATCATATTAAACCGCAGTTTGCTTTGAACGAAAACACTAGTGTCGGGTCTACAAAAAAATACCTCTCAAAGAACACAGCTGATTAGATGCACAAAACTCGAAAACTCTAGGTCTAGATACCAACCGCACACAAAAAGAAGAAATATAACAATTATAAAGGTAAGAATGCATATACAAAATCTAAAAGACTGGATCAAATGAAACCCCTTTTTCAAAAAGAACAGGAAGCATCTCTTAACTTATCCCTAGATACTGACTAGTTAGTCTATAACTCTGTCCTCAAGTGAGGTCAGGAAGGGACAACTGACCTCACTGTAAACAATTCTTACACACATAGAAATACTGATTCTCATATCCATCAGACACAACATCCTTTGATGCAAGAAGAATCTTATCTATTATGAACAATTTCAATCCTCCGTTTTTATAATGGCAGACAAATGATCCGGATAAACAAATAAGCTGAGACTCCACCGATGGAGAAGATCTGAATCATCCATTGTAAAACCATTTAGGAAATCTCAATGTAAACAATGGCTAATAAAAGGTCCTTCCATAAGTCTTGGTGCATTGTTGGAGGACTAAAAGTGACATATATCATTGATTATTACCTCCTCTTGGAGATTGCCACAGGCGAATGCATCTTCGCCTTTGTTGCTGATCGAGAAATTAGGTATGTCTCCGTTCATACCTGGTTGCTGAACAACCGCCATATTACCTACAACTGATGGCCGAGTCACGTGACCTTAAAAAATTATCACACACTCTCGCGTAATCAATCAATTGTGGCGAGATTACAAAAAGCGAAAGTAGATTTGCGATGTAAACATTGGATAAGCAGGATGATGCTGTTGTCCGTGTCGGCTGTCGTATTAGGACTCGCGACCGTGTCCTTATGTATTCTATCCCGAATACAAACTCTTCAAAATGACCCTTACATGGATGAAATATTCCATATACCGCAAGCCCAACAGTTTTGTGCTAAAAATTTTACAAAAGTATGTATCTAGATAGAGGTCTATCTGGTCATGAGTCAAACTCTCATTGCAAACTCTTCAGAAATGTGCCACATTCTGGCATCTGTTATGCACTCTTCTAATATTAAAACATTTGTATTAGACCTGTAAATTACCCAGCAACTGTCAGAAGAAATGAGCTGTCACACAGTGGGCGAGTTAGCAAACACACTCTGTCTTCACACGCTCAATTCAACCCCCAACACAACAGTCGGTTAAGCAAACACACACTGGATACCACCCTCTCAAGGGTTCCCTCACTCCCCTCTGGCAAGCCTAAAATCTCCTACCAAAAATTCACCTTTCACTGCTTTTTTCAGTCTGAAATCTTCTCAGCTTACTTTTAATTCTACAAACCGACAAACCTCTTATAAATTTCTGCAAGTGCTAGACATTTTGGATAAAATCAAAAATGGGAACTTTCAATGTTACTGAATCATATGTTTAGAATCATTGTAAACCTGTCTTGTCTGCTGTGCTTGTATCGTAGTAAAAGTTGTTGATCGACCGACCTGCAGTATCAGATTCTTCTCTTTTCGTAGTTTCTTTTTAAGTGGGGGGAAGAAGTCATAAAAGTTTAAGCTAGACTATGCTTGTCTTATACTTATAAAAAGTAGAGTTGAACATCTTATGTGATGCTCACAAAGTGATATGAGTTATGAGTATGGTTTTGGATACAATTTAAGAGGGGAACATGAGCAATGAATTACACACAAATATTCTTCTTTCAATTAACTGACTATTTTCGATGGGACAGAGTATTACTGTCAATGTGTATTTCAACATACTCGGTTACAGACTTCTTAAACTTCAGAGCAATTTGTTTTCAAGTCAATACCTTGGATTTTCTTAAAGCTATATGACATAGCGTATTTTAAAGGCTTTGCGGTTGAAGACAATAATAATTGTTACAAAATACTCACACATGAGTAATTTTTAAAAAAAATTATCACCTTCAAATTATATCAATGGACTGCTCTTCAGCCTTGTCTCGTGGATAGTACAATTTCATTCTGTTTCTATATTTTTGTATCATTGTATTTCTTTGTAATATAATTTTTATTGTATCAATATCAATGTTTCTTTTGCAGTGGGACCCAATGATTACAACCCTTCCAGGCCTTTATTTTTCATCACTCCTTCTACTTTTGCCACGGGCTGCGATCAGCGGTGAAGACCTCTCGATGGTGTGTTCTAACTACAATCTCAGAGCTGGGAATATTTTGTACTGCTGTGGCAACTTGATTCTTGTGTTCCTGCTTTCCAAGACCATTTATCTAGCAACTCAGGTGAGATAATAATGAAACTGAAATAAATTTTCTTTGGAATTTGGCTGATTTCAAAATTTTGTTGGTAACTTCAAAAGGGATGGAAAATGTTTCACCAACATCAATCTTGTTATGAGTATAGAGACGACAATGTTGAAAGTAGCTACTTTGCATGGATTTATCCTTCCCAATTCTTGTAGCGATGACATTGCCAAATGGATAGGCTTGCACTCTTGATGCTGCAGCTTAGCCATTGGTGCTGTGGCAGGTCCCAGGTTCAAACCCATTTCCTGATACTTTTCAACTGCCTTTTTTTTGCTTTCAATGAATTTGTCTTTTATCTGCACTGGACATTATTTGAAATCTGACTCAGTTTTCAGTATACAGCTCCCCGAAAAAGATATGATTTTTTATCTCCTGGAAAAATATTGCAAAGCCAGTCAAATGAATAGTACACAATGTTGGTGATATGGAACACATTTGTATGCTGGAAATATAGAATTGTGAACAGATTTTGTTGTGAAGATAGTCTTGGCTTTTCCATTTCTAGTCCTTAATCTTTCTTGTTTACTTTTATTTCAGAGAAAAAGAGGTGCAACCTGTCACTTTCTGCTGAATGCATTGACCTTGAGTGTGTTTCCAGTGCTGTATTTCTTCACATGGTTATACTACACCGACCCGGGTAGTGTGTTTTATACACTGCTGATGTACCTGCTGTGTTTACAAGGGAGACATGGTCTGGCAGCTGTCAGTGGAGCGTTGTCTATTCTTTTCCGACAGACTAATGTTATATGGGTTTTATTCTGTTTAGCTTCTACAACAGGGAAAGTTATAGACGCGAGGATTAGTCGGAAGACGAAAGTGCATCCTGATACACTGAGAGATTTTGAATACATTAAACTGATGTTAAGCGTTATCTTTTCCCCCATTTCTAATTTTTTTTATATAGTTAAAGATATAGTTTTGAAAGGTATTTCTTACATCTCTGTACTGTCATGTTTCTGTCTGTTTGTTTATGCAAATAAGGGCATTGTGGTGGGAGACAGGAAAAATCACCAGGCATCGTTCAATTTTCCTCAAGTTTTCTACTTTCTCGCTGTCTCTGCTGCCTTTTCTTTTATTCACATTATCCACCCGAGGCAGATAATGGTGTCTGTAAAATCCCTGGTCAGAAAACCATTGAAAAGCATTTTATTTACAGTTGTAGCATATTATTTAATCCAACGCTTCACCTATGAACACAAGTACACACTTAGCGATAACAGACATTATACTTTTTATGTCTGGTCCAAGATCTTTAAGCGGTTTGACTGGGCTAGATATGCTGCCATTCCTGCCTACTTATTTAGTTTGGTCAGTTTCTACCATTTGATTTCTCACAAGAGTTTTGTGTGGAGATGGTCGTTTTGTGTGTGTGTGATCCTATGTCTTGTCCCTCAAAGCTTATTAGAGTTCCGTTATTATATCATTCCATATTTTCTCCTCCGTTTGAATATGCCCCTCCCCTCAGTGAAGGCTTTATTAGTAGAGCTAGTTTTTTATGTTGCTTTAAATGCTTTTACTCTTTATATGTTCCTTCAAAGACCTTTCTACTGGCCCAGTAGTCCTCATCCGCAAAGATTCATGTGGTGAGATTGTGATGGAAAGGGTAGAAAAAAGGAGGAAAAGGGTACAGAAGAGCAAATAAAAGCTAAAAAAATATGTAGATAAATAGTAATAAT
>JAUEKZ010208646.1:0-10589 GCA_031471865.1 Melibe leonina
ATTTTTATACCGTAAAGTAAGTCCTTAACCCTTTCACTGCTAATGACACCAAAATCCTCAAGATTCGCCTAGTCTTATAGCCAGATTATCTAGTATAAGAACAAGTACATTTTCAAGATGGGCATACTTTAGTTTGCTAAGAATCAGACCTCGCTGTGAAAGGGTTAAGAACCTACTAGTACTAGTGCATAGAGCTGAAGCTTGTTCCGGTTGTCAATATTTATATTTATTGTGGTGCCGAAGTACAAACAAGGTCACTTGCTTGCTACCTAGAAGGACTGAGTACTTTTTCACATAAGGGACAGTAGAAAATCCTAGGCCTCACTGGACCAAATTGCATGCATTATTTTGGTGTACGACATTATGCAGATGCAAAACAAAGGTGAACCAAAGGGAGTGATTAATAGGCCAGTATATTATGACAAAGACAAAACAAGGAACGTTTCGACCAAAGGTCTTTATCACGACAAACGAGACTTACTAAAATAACAAATAACAAAATAAACAAACAAACAAGCAAAAACTTAGATTCTTATTGTCTTTGTCATAATATACTGGCCTATAAATCACTCCCTTTGTTTCACCTTTGATAACCACTGGCCTAGCGATCCCCTCTCTTTTACACAGATGCAAAACAGCTGTGTATGTATGCTTGTTAACCCTTTCACAGCGAGGTCTGATTCTAACCCAACCGATCTATGCAAAATTTTGAAAATCTATGTGTTCTTATACCAGAAATCTGATTTATCTGGTATAAGAACATGCACATCATAAATTTTTTTCCATCCTTAGCAGTGAAAGGGTTAAGGGAGCAGATGGAGAGAATGTTGGAAAAATTAAGATGATAGAATTTTGTCCTTTCATAAGTTGCCTGGGCCAGTGTCACTTATGTCTTGCTGGCACTGGTAGAAAAGGCTGATTTAAAAAAAAATCATATACCAATAATAATAAACATCATACCAGTTTTAATTCCGGACTGGTGCAGCATCTTGGGTAAAGTCAGTAATTTGTCAAAGGAGTTGAAATGGTGGACGGAATGGTGAAGTCCATACATCCCATTCTGGTGCTGTGGCAGACCTGATAAGATGGCAGATCTGGGAGGGGAAAAGACAAAGAGTTGAAAAATGTGTCAGTATCAGCAGTAAAATGGCTACCTGGCCTTCCATACAGCAGTGTCTTTGTCCCGCAAACAAATTGTAACTAGCCTGACAGGCTTGTCTTGTCCTATGTGTTTCAATGTTTGCTCTTGGCCGGGGAAAGTAAAAAGTGTGAAGCACAGCGAGCATGCGTAGATATCAGAGCTGTATAAGCCTCCACTTAAACCCTTTCACCATGGGGTCTGATTCTAACTGAAGCAAAAATATGCAAAGTCTTTAAATTCATATTTTATATATTCATATAATATGCAAAAAACCTGAAATTGAGAAGTTGGTGGAAATGGTAGGCACGAATACACTTACCAATCATAAATATTGAGAGGTAAGTATTTTACAAGGTCTATTTTATTCAGATAATAACATGAAAAGTGAAAAAAGAAAAAAAAAGAACCATAAACATTCCGATATGTAGAAAAATAAATATAGCCAATGTTATATATACAGAACAACCAATTCATAGAGTTACATTCATACACACCTCAATCTTGATTGGAAAAGAAGTAAGCCAAGACGACAACCAGTGCCATTGGTTTCATAGGTACACAGCATTTGCAAAGGAACTGATAGACATTGGTTCAAATCCCATCCCCATCTTTCCTACGAGAGTACCCTCTGACCGACAGGGTAAGATATTCTAATGAGCCCTCGACACACTATGTTGACTTGTCCATAGATCTCCACCTTTGGTATGACCTTCCAATGAGTTCCAAAACGGGGGTTCAACAGACAATATTCAAGAGAAGACAACTCTAACCTGCTTGGTGAGCAACTGCTGACGGAGGTGAAAGCGTTGTCAAAAACGACTCCCCGATCAGCCAGGGCGTTGAGGCCTGGGGTCTTACACACCTTGTTGCCATACACCTGACTCTCAAAACCAGCGTCATCACCTGTCCATGGACAATGACAATGGTCGTAGATTTTAAGAAATTCAGACAATACAATTAAGGATCATGACAAAGTTTGGAGATTTTATGAAATTCATACAATATAATTAACGATCATTATAATAGTCGGAGATTATATGATATTCAGACACATACCTAATTAAGGATGATGACAATAGTCGGAGATTATAAGAAATTCAGACAATTCAATATAAGATCCATAAGAAAAAAATTAGAAAAATGTGGGTCATATATAGAGTGGGGCATTCATTAGTTAACCTGCTGTGCTACTGACCATAGGAACTGGAACTGTGAGGGAAAACAGCAAAAGCCTCGATGTGAAATAAAACAGTTTTCATTTTGCGTTCCATGCTGACCAAATAATCAACAATAAACTTGATTGTGTATTCCTTCCACGGCTTTATTTTTCCTCTTTTTCAAAGGATCCTTCACCCCGAACCTGGTCAATGTCCTGACCTGACTGTCTTCCTGTTTATGTCTTAAGCCTTCCTCATGTTTCACACATCCCCCAGTCATCCTGATTTCTTCAGTCCCATCATTAATCAGGACTGTTTGTTAGATCATGCTTAACCCTTTCACAGCGAGGTCTGATTCTAACCCAACCAAAATATATGCAAAATCTTGAAAATGTATGTGTATAAGAACAGGCAAATCTTGAAGATTTTAATGCCCTTAGCATTGAAAGCGCTAAGACAAAAATATCCACTGGTTCAATAAAGATGTTTAAAACAAGCCTATTTCCTTTGCAGAATGATGAGAATGTGTACATATCATAACTCACCAACAATGACAAGGACATTCCTTTGTTCCAGGGATTGACATGTGATTATGTCAATTATGGCAACAAGGTATAAACAGAGTTGTAAAATCTTATACATTTCTCCCGCTGTGTCTTGTAGCTTCTTTGGGCTCAAATAAACCTGAAAAATAAAAAAATACATAATGTTTTAACCCTCTCAGTTATATTGTGCTTACAAACTGTAATGAAAGAAATGACAAGCCAAATCTGAACTGTCATCATTTGTCACGTAAAGAAATGTACAAACTGATTTGTTTGAACAGTTATTGGACAACAAGTGATGACAGACAAGGAGGAAAACTTATTTGTGTGTGATTGTGTATTGTTTGTTAAGCAGTTTTGTAGTTTTTATGTAGAATTACAGTAGAACACAGATACCTTGACATTTGTTAACTTGACTTGAATTGGAATTCCAAACATTCCCTCTATGTTATGTAACATAAAGTATTACATTGTTGACAACTAATAGTCCACAATTTTTTACTCCATTTTCTCTTGTATTTGTATATCAACATTAGAATATTATTGTTCAACAACCATTGACTTTATTCATGTTGTGTTGTGTGTGACTACAAAAGTAAAAGTGAGAAATAACACATCAAAGGCAGTGCGATTGGGAATTGTTTACACCTACATTGCTAATAATGTGCTGCAACATGAATGGTTATGACCAAATTAAATGTCTCACATAATCATCTATAATGACATCTGACCATTCCTAGGTTTGTTCTTATAAAACTCAACATCATTGGAGATAGCTGCTACAAAGTGTAATGCTGGTTTCTATGTTTTAGCAGCCTCCCCCAGCCCCCACCCCCACAACCTACCAGTACCGACAAAGGCAAACACTCTAGCACTGAGCTCACAGTGTAGAGGACCTGCATACTGAGAACTAGCATACTCGTAGACCATGCAAGACAGACGGCAGCGCTGCCTACCCCTCCCCATCCCTCAACTTGGATGAGGCATAGATTAGACCACCCTCCACCATATATTTCCAAGTCCCAGAAATATCAAGTCTTTTCTACTGTATGTGGATGTGTGTATTGAAGTGGTTTCATCCAAGTAATCAAAAAGACTGTTTCTTCAGGACGCTGAGTTTTCGTGAACATGATGAGAAGCAAAATTACAAATAAATAACAAGAGATTTTACCAAAGTCCAAGCTGTAAAGTGGTTAAATCTCTAGATATCTCCCATGTCTTCCTTGAAGGGTGCTTGCAGAGGAGATGAATGCAAATGACTTCGACTTCTCTAGTTTATACTTTTGCTTTTAAATCTAGTCTAGACCTAGATACCTCTTATGTCCTTAGATCGATATCACTAGATATAAACAAGGAAATTATTTGAGATAATGAACATCGATCAAAGAGAAGGCTGTCAACGAAGTAGATACTGTTTTTGCTAGAAGTTTATCAGATTACCACGAAAACAAACATTCCCAGCAGAAGAATGGGAAAGTATCTATTTTAAGCGATCAGATGGTAAGTAAGTCAGCTGACAGCTCATGTGACCAAGAAATTATCAAAGTGTTTGTCAATCTTGAGTAACACCCGAATATTTATTTGTCTGGAGTAAGACCACGAGCTACAAAATGTCATAGTGATTTTATTTTTTGTTCAACAACTAGGATCTCCATCTAAAATTCAATAGATATTTGGGTCATATATTCTGGTGGATAATTGTGCTCTTAAATGTGGATAATAATTTCGTTTTTGTGAAATGTGAAGCTGGACAGGCAACGCCTCCCCGCGGCCAAACAACCAAGATTAGATTATTCTGAGATCAAAATCTTTTCTAGTTTCAGAATTTTATGTTCTACTCATGTAGTTTATTATCTTTTGTCACATTTCACTCCAAATATTAAAGTGGTGGGAGGACGTTTTCGGGATCAAGAGATTAGAGATTATAAATCGCCCAAGCGAAGAACTCCGGATTTTGTACTGCTAATCTGCCACAAGATGATAGATATTTACTTTCTTTGCTCTGTTTCGTGGCATCATAACAACCGTGAACTGATCTTCAAAAATGGATTTTGCGACAAGTTTAGAAATATATATTGATTTTTTTTCAGATTTTTCTGATCCTTTTGAGGCAAACAACAATGTCAAAAATACCGTTTTCTAAAACTCCCCCCAATCTTCACAATTACGGAGCAACCCAACCGTCAGAACAAAATCAAAGCCCCACCCAGCCTCTCTTATCTCAACCCAGAGAACTTGGGGCAGAGTTTCTGTACAGTGGAGGAATCGAACACGACATCACACAGTACGAACCCAACAGGGTGAGTGACTGAACATTATATTTCCAACTTCCTAGTCTCTCATTTTCATATCCGGTCATTGTGCCTCACTCACACAATTTTCTTCTCTAATTTTTCGGAGGCAGATATCTATTTTTTTGGGGTATTGGTTATTACTTAAAAACTGGCTGCCAGACCTATCAAAAAGCCTATTTATTGGGCTGCGAGACATATTATTTTTGTCAATTTAACCTACGCCTCAGTGGGGAAGAAAATTAGGCAATTTTTCGTTTGATACTCCAGGCCGCCGCCATCCTGGATAGAATGGAAAAGCGCCGAAAACTAAGCTCATTCAAATCAATATATCTAGATCTAGAGATAGACTTTTGGTGCCAACTAAAATAGCCTCTAGCCATGTTCAATATTTTCTTGGAAATAATTATTTCCACAATACCCTGTTAGGGTTAGGGCTAGGGTTAGACCAAAAATAATATTGGACTGTTGCCTTTGAACATCCTTCATAATTGATTTTATTCAATCTAGGCTCAGTGTTCTTTGGCCTTAGAGTCAGGGTTTGGGACACAGGGTGTTCCAGGCTTTTGTTTTGTTTATAGAGACCTATTCGTTCGTAGACAACATACATAGTGTGTGTTTTTATTTCCATCCGTATCTTCCTTTTTATCCCATGTCATTAAAAAGACACACTTTGAGGCTGAGGGTGATCTCCAAAAGTGATAGGTTTCTGAATCAATTTTGCTCATAAGATTTTTAAATTAATTTTATCATTCATTTTATTGGATAAAGTGGAAGTTTCTTAACCCTTTCACTGCGAGGTCTGATTCAAGCCCAACTGAATATGCAAAATCTTAAAGATGTACGTGTTCTTCTACCAGATGAATCAGATTTCAGTGAACTGACATATGCTAAAAGCCTGATTATCAGGCTTTTGGCATATGTCATTTCACTGAAATCTGATTTATCTGGTATAAGAACAGGCAAGTTTTGAGGATTTTGGTGGCCTTAGCATTGAAAGGGTTAATTAATAAATTAACACATCCCCCTGGAGGGCAGTGTTGAACAGAATATTGTTGAAACATGTTTTAAAGATTTATGTTTGAAAGTTGTTCAAGTGCATTGATTTTCTTATTTTATGTTTGTTTGTTATCAAATAGACTTGAACAAAGAGTATTTTTTTAAGTCTATTTTTTTTAAATTTCAGAATGTTTCTAGATAAAAGAAATTGAGGTAGACCTAGTTAACGTTTGATTTCACGTATCTGATATTTATAAATACTGCAGATTTTATGAAAAGGTGATACACTCTAACTTTAAAAGAAATGTCATCACTATTTTTATTGGCCTTTTGTAGTTTAATTTTAATTATTTTTTTTTCATACTGTTCTATGCTCCAGTTTCTTTTTGTGGAAGATGATTCCATTGTCAATAATTTTAAAAGATGTTCATCTTCATAATAATCAACCTTCTTTTTTTACCTATTGCCCTTTTTTCAGCATTGATCCTATTGTAATGAATTTTGTGGCTAATGAGTGTGATGAGAAAATCCAAAGTTGTAATGTAGATTTCAGAGAGGTATCCTTACTTTGAGTCTCTTTATCGGTGCTTTTAATTCTATGAATGTGATGGCTGCAAACTGAAATGCCTGTGAATGAAGTCAAAGAGGTCTCAAACTGGTACTAAGTTTCTAATAGAGGTTCAAAAACAAATGGTATATATATATATATATTTTTTTTTTTTTAGTTATTTAGTTGTTAAATCATGAAAGATCTGGGGAATGGGAGAACTAATGGTGTCTTGATGAAGTAATAGAAGGTCAAAAAAGGGTTAAAAAAAAAAGCTCAATTCTTTGTTCTTTTGCTTATCGGCATTTAGAAATTAAGATGATTTTTTGTAGCATTGGCATACGTACACGCAGCCTACTGTACAGTGATGTCCATGCATGAAGCAGGTTTTGTCAAAGCCAAGTAGCAGTTTGAGACCTGAAATGGAACCAACCTTTGTATTAACGGATCTTCCCTTTTTGTTTCATAACTTTTTTTTTTTTTTTTTCAGTTTCTTAATTATCCATTAACATTTATTGAAAATTGGCAGTTAATGATAAAAGAGCAGTATATCTACTACTGCTCAACCTGATTTTGCATAGAGACTAGGTCTCTATTTTTGTAACAATCGTAACCAATGCTTTGCCGTTTTCTACTGAACCAAACAGTATCGTGAATTAAATACTTTTTATTTTATACGATGGACAGAAAACTTAACACTTTTGCATCATATCTCGACTAGGTGCAAATTTATAGTTGCCTACAAGAGACAAAATTGCATGGCATAGCAGCGTGACAATGCATTTTAACATTATGTTCTCACTCTTGTCAGCTCATATTGTTTTGATTTTATAATATAAAAATAAAGGACTTTCAAGTTATAAATTATATATATATATATAGATGCATTATATATATTTATATATATGTATTATATAATATGTATATAAAATATGTTTGTAATTATCTTAATATGATTGAAGAAGGTAATATAAAGGGGTGGCAACATTTAATATCGGGTGGATGGTTGGTGGGCGAGTCTTGCTGGTGCTACTTCTCTTTCTTCTTTTTTGGGGGTTACCAAATCATATTACTATTATTACTTTTTCAAGCACTCTCTTCAGTGCTTCCTTAAATTAACAAGCAAACGCACACAGATGTTTTAGTTCGGCCTTCCTCTGTCCGGTTTGTTGTTTTTAACAGGTTTTATCATCAAATATTATAACATCAAAAGAAGAAATAAACCAACAACCCCCCCCCTTTCCCCAAAACAGAAAATCCCCCCCTCTCCCTAAAACACCCAACAACCAAACAATCAACATGCCAGTGACTCCCCCCCCCATTCATTACATTTCGTTAAAGTTTAAAGCGCTGATATCCACGAGTGCTCATCGCGCTTTACACTTTTTACTTTCCCCGGCCAACACAGCAAACATTGAAACACATAGGATAAGACAAGTGACTGTTTGGCGAGTTACAATTTGTATGCGGGACAAAGACACTGCTGTATGAAGGGCCAGGTACCCAATTTACTGCTGGGTGGGGTTTCCTGGTCCCGGAAAAAATTCCGCCTCCGAAGGGGATTGAACCCGGGACCTTCAGCACAACAGTCTGATGCTCTACTAACTGAGCTATTGCGTCCTTCAACAGTAAATTCTTTGTACCGACAGGAGGCTTCAATTTGACGGACGTGCCATTTATGATTTATAGGATCTAAGACAGAGGACAGAGAGAATAAGACAATGTAGGCGAATGTTTTTTGAAGCGTTATCGTCCAAACACATTGCGATTCGTTTTTGTCATGGTTCGGCCTGGTGATATGAACGGGGAAAAAACCTCAACAACATCAGAGCTTGCCTCCATTTCAGGTTTTTGGCATATTACTATGTCAGTTCGCTGAAATCTGATTTAACCGGTATAAGAAAAACAGGCAGATCTTGAAGATTGTGGTGACCTTAGCATTGAAAGGGTTAATATTTGGGTAGCTCACACAAAGTCATTACAGTAAAGTATCCGATATCGAATCCAAAACCGTACTCAATGTGAACGTTCATTTAGATTGGATAGTTCCACAATGAGGTTGTTCCCACATGCAGACAGCACGTTCCCTCCCTGCGCTCTCACGCTGTTTGTTTGTCCTGCTTTGTGATTGTAGGAGGGGATTTTTTTCCCTGTAAATCATCTCTTTGTCATCTTTGTGAGAGATAATAATGTTTCACCCGTGTAAATCATCTCTCTGTGAAATATCCCCGGCAGGGTCAAAGTCTGGCTGTTTTTTTTATCTTTCATATCATCTTACTTACCCCTGGGCGCTTATATGACCATAGCAGTTGCAACTGCCCTTGCTTTTTTATCTGTGTGTGTGTGTGTGTCCTGTTTTGTCTTCATTCATCAGGACAAACAAATTAATAAAATTCTAGTTGAATAAAAATTATAAAAAAAAATAAACAAAACCCAACTAAAGTTATCTTCAATGCAGCTTCTTCTTCAAGCTGTGATTGTTTGTATGGAATTTGCATAGTGGGCCTCGTGTGCCTGTTGCGTCTTGTTGTAGAATTGGCCATGACATTAACCACTATGTACGTAGACAGCTGCCAGTGCCACGTCGCTGGTTAGGAATCGAACCGTCTACCCCGAGGTTCTTGTCGTCACGTCGCTACGCCAGTTTTGGCCGCGGCTCCTCCATCGATCTGTAACAGCTGTCAGTGTCAGTCAGTCATCGATTAGGACTATAATAATGATGATAATAATAGTGGTTTGGTTACCTACTCATCTCGCCTCCCTCTTTGTAGAACAAAGTATTAACCCTTTCGCATCCAATTCTAACCCAAAAGAACACGCAAAATCTTGAAAAGAAAAGCATGTTATTTTACCAGATAGATAAGATTTCAGTGGATTGCCATAAAGGTTATGCCAAAAAGCCTGAATTTCACGATTTTGGGGTCTGTCAGTTTACTGAAATCTGTTTCATCTGAAGGGGAAAATCTTGAAGATTTTGGTGTCATTAGCATTGAAAGGATTAACCCTTTGACAGCGAGGTGCGTTTCTAACCAAACAGAATATAAAAGATATTCAATATTCTCGTGATTTTATACCAGATAGGTAAAACTTCAGTCAACTGACATAAGCCTAAAGCTTGCAATCTTAGTTCACTGAAATCTGATTTATCTGGTAAAACATCAGGCAACAAGATTGTGTTGTATTTAGTTGATAGCTGGAGAAATAACCTTAGCATTGAAAGGGTTAGATAAATCAGATTTCAATGAACTGACATAATATGCCAAAAGCCTGAATGTGTCTGGTATAAGAACACGTACATGTTCAAGATGTTTCATATTCATTTGGGTTAGAATGAGACCCCGCTGTGCTAGGGTTAACACATATTGGAGTATTTAAGACTGGGTGCAGTAACAATGCATGTAGATCATGATTAATATTGTCTGTGTGTGTGTGTGTGTGTGTGTGTGTCTGCTGGCTGGATACAGCCAAGCTTAATCGATGCATTGCACAGCCCTCAGGGTGTTGTTCCGTCTGCTGTATGTGTGTGGGTGTGTGTGTGTGTATGTGTGTGTTTGGATGTGTGCATGTGTGTGTGTATGTGTGTGTGTGTGTGTATAGGTGTGCTTTTGTATGTGCGCATGTGTGTTTTTGGATGTGTGCATTTGTGTGTGTGGGTGTGTATAGGTGTGCTTGTGTATGTGTGCATGTGTGTGTTTGGATGTGTGTGTATGTGTGTTTGTATGGTGTGTATCTGTGTATGAGTGTTTGCGTATATGTGTATGCAAAGGTGTGCTTGTGTACATGTGTGTGTATAATATGTGTGTGTGTGTGTGTGTGTGTGTGCAGTGTGTATTTATGTACGAGTATTTGTGTATATGTATCTTTGTATGTATGTATGTATGTATGTATGTATGTATGTATGTATGTATG
>JAUEKZ010208657.1:0-10588 GCA_031471865.1 Melibe leonina
GGGGTGGGGGAGAGATAGGAGAGAAGGGGAAATTAGAAACCTACAGCAGGATGATAAATGCATTCAGTAAGAAACAATGACAAAAGAGATATTTGAGAAGAAGGAGGAGGAGGGGAAGAGAGAGAGAGAGAGAAAGAGAGAGAGAGAGAGAGAGAGAGAGAGAGAAATACAGGTGGGATGGGGTTTGGGGAGAGCAAAATATAGGGAGTGAGGGTGAAACAATGACAATCGAATAAACAGGCGGACTTATGGATTCACAGACTGAAACAGAGAAAGAAATACAATATGTGAGTAGCTAGTGCATATCATAAATTGATTTTATCTGATGTACGAAAACATGTCTTGTAAAAAAAAATGCTTGGCAATGGATTGTCTTATGACAATAAAAATGTTGAAAAACACATGTCAAGTCTCGTGGCCTGTCCTGCTATTGTGCACCCGCAAACAATTTACCAGAACAGTTTTTCAGGTAAATAAACAGGGCAAGCCAGTGGCGCTTTAGCCCTTTTGTTATAGCATTAGACTAAAGCGCTAAAGGTCAGTGGTTCGATCCCCCTGATGGGCGTCACTTTTTCTGGGACTGGCAGACACAGGAGCAGTATGGATACCTAACCATCCATACGGCTGTTTCCTTGACGCTTATATAAATTGTATCACAAAGCGCTTGTCTTCTCCCATGAGTTTTTAACGTTCACTGGCCGGGGGAAATAAAAATGTGAACATGATTAGCATGATTCGCGGGAATCGGTGCTATATAAACCACCCGCAGTTGTAAATTGCCATAGTAGGTTTTTCTTTGTCCGACGGTGGTATCAGACAGTATCCCTTGGTTTGTGACCAGACAATAATATTGTGCTACCGCGACAAAAGACAAACAATGCATCATGCTAAACTAAATATACAGACATTGATGAATAATGGAGACATAGAGGAGATGCCTTGAATGGGAGATGAAGAGCCAAAACTGGACTTGGAAGTACTTAGAGAAGGCATCTGATCGTGACGGATAGAGATCCGCTGTGCCTGCCTTATGCTCTGCCCAAGCACGTAGGGGTTAACTAACTAACCAGATACAGAGATGACATGAGACAAAAAAGGTAAAAAGGTTCTGAAAGTTGATATATTATGAATTTCCAATCTTAAAATTTCACGAAATCAATTCTTTTGCCTTTCTCTGGTTTTGATTCTACTCTCTTGTAAAAATGATTACTCATGGTAGTTATATGAGCGGGCAGCTATTTAAAAAACCCAGCTGCTTTGAGTCACGGGAAGTGATCCATTTTTGTCAAAGATTTAAAACCTGTGTTGAATGTCAAGATTGAAATGGAATACCTCGGCTCCTGTTCCAACTGAAATGTCATGAAAAAGTACACTCTGAAGAAAATGTAGATCTAAAAAAAATATATAAAATATAAGGGGCAAAAATGAGTCTGGATGGAGGTTGGTGCATAAAATGATAAAATTGGCATTATTTATTCACTCTATGTAATAAAAACAGAACCGGCACTCCATTTTATGAGTTCTTGTATAATTTTTGCAAAAAAGAAATAAATCATAATGTCATCCAACCTAAGATCCAAGTTATTGAGAGATGTCTTGTGAAGGCTGTGAAAACTGGATTGGTAAAGTAGCCAAGACTAATATTCTTTCATAAAGAGAGTAAGAATATTTTATCGTACCGAGAAGACAAAATGCAGTATTGTGGATTGAGAGAAGTAATGGTCGTATCATAGTGTCTATAATTTACTTACACACGACTAAAAAGATACGTCAAAGAACTCTTTCGAGGTACTGTAAGTTGTTGGCAAAAAAAACCCAAAACAACAACAACAAAAAACCAAACAAACAAAAAACTCTTGTCAGTTTCTCACGAGTAAAGATTGACTTGATATATACTTTTTTTTAATTCGAAAAATTACGATGTAGAATTTTAATATTGGTATAAAATGGGGTTTTAAGGGATTAGGTGAACGCTCCAAAACTGATCCTTTCAGAGCCGAGATCAATAAGAAGATTTCAAATTATTACTGCCCGTGGAGAGAAAGATGAAAGTCTGACTGTAAAGAGATTGCGTTTTAGGGCGACTGGCTGATGCAACTATCACAGAAGAGGTCGTGTGGGGCTGTTTTATTTAAAGCGCATTGAGCATGACAACATCGTGATCATGCGCTATATAAGAGGTTTTTTTTTTGTTTTGTTTTTTTTAAAGCACGGATCACGCGTCCAGACTGAAAAGTCCACCGTTTGAAAAAAAAGGCACAGATTGAAAGTTTGCGACAGAATAATATCGGCAACGTAACATGCAGATAAAGACATACACCAAACGTCATTGCGAAGAAAGGTAGATCATGCCAAATTACCATAAAATGCAAATAGAAAGTTTGAATTTAAACGATACCTACGTTTACTTCTTCCATCTTACATTTCCAGCTAATCTTCGGTGTAACGAAACGATATGATAATGACTGGTCTTCCTACCCCAAGGTCTGTAATCACAGTCTTATTCTGACCTTGCCATCCGTTATCTGTGTCTCTCTCACGGTCCTAACACCCCCCCCCCCCTCCAACTCATTCTTTTCTTTATTAACCCTTTCAATGCTAATGACACTATAACCTTTAAGACTTGCCTGTTCTCATACCAGATAAATCAGATTTCAGTGAACTGATTTATCCCAAAAGCCTGAATTTTAGCTCACTGTCAGTTCATTGAAATCTGATTTATCTAGTATACGAATACGTACATTTTCAAGATTTTGCATATATTTCAGTTGGGTTAGATCAGACCTCGCTGTGAAAGGGTTAAAAGTCTAATTTTTTCTCCATTTTTGTAGTATGTAAATACGGGGGCCCCATTCTCAAATCAAGCACAAACACATCCGTTACCATTAGACAGGACACGCTGGGAGGCGGGAGTCAGAGAGAACTGCAATGATTTCGCTCTTCAAAGAACAGCTTCACGCCCCCTTTCTGCCCACACTCAATGTTTGCTTCTTGCTCTCCCATGAAATGATTCCCTCCGTGCTCTCTATATTTATCTAGGAGAGTAAATTTATTAACAATATATAGAAAATATTCGATCATGAATAACAAACAACAAAGAAACTAACAATAAATAACCAAACAAAATTTAACCCCCCCCCCCCACTTTGCAGAAAAAACAAAAACAAAACAAAACCAAACAAGCCCCGAAACCTGTTTGGAATTTTCCTATATTTACGAACTACAACGAAAGCATATTGCAAGATATATAGCACTAAGCACTTAAAGCAAACCTTTAGTAAAATATATCACTCAGTAATAAGACATAAATGATAGAAGGAATTGATGAATAGTATAAATTCACGTTTATTGATACCCCCCACACAAACCAATGATAACAACAACAAAAGCTCCAACCCATGTCCGGAGATACTTCATCCCACATCGTTACACTCACTCACTCCGTCTCCCGACTTTTAACCCTTTCAGTGTGAAGGATACCAAAATTTTCAAGGTTTGCCAGTTCTTAGACCAGTTAAATCAGATTTCAGTGGGCTGACATATGCCAAAAGCCTCAATTTCAGGCTTTTGGCATATGTCAGTTCACTGAAATCTGATTTAACTGGTAAAAGAACACTTGCATTTTAAAGATTTTACATATTTCATTTGGGTTGAAATCAGACGTCGCTGTGAAAGAGTAAAGTTCTTCGGAGGTGGTGGGAAGGGGGGGGGGGGGGGTTAAGGAGTCGTGATCGAAGCAGAGGACACAATCCTCTTCATGTTAATCTTTCCACAGCTTCCATACAGCTTCCATGTTCATTTCTTGATGCTGCCAATCGACATCATCTTTTGACTCTCTTCTCCCCTTGTCCCTTGGCCGTGCCTGCAATGTTATTTTGAATGGTCTGCTCAGCCCGTCGTGTCAGGTCAAGTTTAAACCCTCAAAGAGCTTCCTTATTTTGGTGGAGGGGGTTCTCATGGGCCAACTTTTTAATGCATTCAACTCCTCTCAGACATGCTCATTTTTGTTGCCTTTTAATGAGTGGGACAGTTTGGTAGAAGGCGCCATAACTGAACTGGTAGTGACGCAACACAGAACTCGGGGGTACTGGGTTCGGTTCCTACCAGTGTCCCTTTGGTTTTTAATTGGGCAATGAAATTGACTTCAATCGCCTCAACCCGCCCAGGTGTAAAATGGGTACCCACCCACAATTTGGGTTTGGGAAAGGGATCTGCGATAAATCATCGTTCTATCCAGAGGGTGGCAACTATTGTCATTTATCCGCATTACGCTACAGAAACCGGATAAGGTCCGGTTCTATTTTCCATGATACATAATTTGGTTATTGTTTATCAATGCCCTTTACAATCAATAATAGGTCATATCAAAGGCGAAACTATTCATGCAAGCAAACACAAATGCTGCAACATAGAGATAAACGAAGTGCTCAATCGAACATATCACACAGTCACACTATATTGACACAGGGCCAGTCTTAGCATTGTTTTTTATGATGCCGGGGTCATACTGGTAATACCGATTTCTACGACTTTTGTATGAAGCGACCAGGATTCAATCCCTTGCCACCCCCCCCCCCCCTATTCCTCCCGACCGACTGGTTTCTGAGCAAACGCTTTAGCTATACGACCAACGCCTTTTTGTATCTGCCACGGGCGTCCATCGTTATATGAATGATTAATCCTGCCTTAATCTCATAAATCCGCAAGATGTTCGTCACCCCTTGTACGAGGCGTTGATGATGAACTTAATGAATGAGGAAGAGACATTATAATACGATGAAGGATAAAAAAGGATGTCAAAAGAAATAAAGAGAGCAGGAAGAGAGAGAGAGAGAGAGAGGGTGGGAGGAGGAGAGGGAGGGAGAGAGAAGGGGGAAGAGAGAGAGACAGTTTGCGTGTGTCGGAGAGAGAGATAGATAGAAAGGAAAGAGAGAGTGACAGACAGAGACACACACACATACAGAGAGAGAGAGAGAGAGAGAGAGAGAGAGAGAGAGAGAGAGTTTAAGCGTGTCGGAAAGAGAGTTATCATTTGAAATTGTGTGAGAGAGAGAGAAAGAGGGGAAAAAAAAGGGAGAGATACAGAAAGACAGATAAATTTTTAAAAAAGAGAGAGAGAGAGTTTAAGCGTGTCGGAAAGAGAGTTATCATTTGAAATTGTGTGAGAGAGAGAAAGAGGGAAAGAAAGAAAGGGAGAGATACAGAAAGACAGATAAATTAAAAAGAGAGAGAGAGAGAGAGAGATAGAGAGAGAATGAGGGTAAGAAATGAAGGGAGAGGAGAGAACGAGGGAGTAATATATATATATATGTATATATATATTTAGAGAGAGAGAGAGAGAGAGAGAGAGAGAGAGAGAGAAAGAAATGGAACGTGTAGAATAATATATAAAGTGGTATAGTATATAATATTGGCCTCACAAAATAAAAAGAAGGAAAAAAAACCTCTTCCATGGGTAAGATTAGTAAGAAAACAGCCTCTTATTCGTTCAAGTTCCACAATTAATGGTGGTATTTCAGACGTGCAGGACAACCAAATTGGTACTTTTTTGCATCAAGATGTCAACCTGTTTCTTCATGAATCCTTAAAAAAACTTATCACAACCAACATATTCATAACAAGACTCTCCCCTTATTTCATTGCAAACACATGATTGTGTTATCATTCCTCATGAACTCATATTATATCGTGTTACACTTCTTGAATCATTTACCATCATTATTATCCTTTTTATTATTATTATTATTGTTTTTATTGTTAATATTATTACTACTATTTTTATAATTATCATTATTATTGTTATTATTCATATATTATTATTATTTGTATTCGTATTCAGCTGTCGCTGAAAAGAAAACCCATCACCGGAGACGGTCAGATATTTTCGTACGGCATCCCCCTTCTCCGGAGTTTCCAGCCTTATCTGGCTATTGAGAACTATTGAGGGGTGATCACGTTATTGCCCGCGGGAGATTGAGTATGTCCCTAAAGATTTCCGAGGAAATTCTTGAATGCCTATTGATATCTAGCGGAGTTCTTCCTTTTCTGTCGAGACTGAGCACAGGAAATCTTGGCTTTGAAAAATTGTCCGTGAGAAAATACTCATCCAAATGGCATCTTCATAAGTAGACGTCATTCCGATACCTCTAGGCTACGTTCTAGCTTCCTTTTCTTGCTACAAGAGTTTTAGTTAGTTATTTTCTATCCTTGCTAAAGGGAAATCATGGTTCTTGGATGATGGGACTCGCCATAATATTTTCTTCTTTTTTAAAAATAGCAAATGTCCCCTTTAATAAATGAAGATTGCTTGCGAATCGAATTCTGAATCTTTTTTCAAAGCTCGAATTGAAAAGATGGCATAAAATTTTAATAAGAAGTCTGGCGAAATGATCAGGCACGACGAATTTTTCTTTCCTTTTTTTAAATTCTATCAAAAAAATATATATAAATCGTGGCCATGAATTGATTTATGTAACACTCATTCCGCCGTTTTGAACGAAGGAGCTTTTATAAAGAGAGGGGCAAAATTAAATATGATTAGAAAGTGGAACCAGATTATCAAAAATACATCATGCCATTCCTTCTAAGACTACGACCTTTTGTAGTCCCCTGCATTGTCCAAGTTTTGTTTACATTTTTCAAAGGTTACAAAACATCGGCAGGTCAGTCTAATTGAACCTGAGGCAGTAAGAAATAGCATTCTACTAATGAAACTAAGGTTCTTCTCTGTGAGACAACATTGTTTATTTTCTCCCAGACAAGGAAAAGTAGATAGTGTAATTTGAATGATGTAGTTTGAGGGGCTTCAGATGGCATAACTGAACAAACTCAAAATTCATTAGAATCATATCCTTTGTGTGTATGAGTGTGCATGTGTGTGTGCATGTGTGAATGGGTGTATGTGTGTGCATGTATGTGTGTGTGCACGTGTGTCGGCGTGTGTGTTTCAGTTTATACTACAAGATTTGAGTTTGGAAAAACTTATAAGTAGATAAAGAAAATAGGCCGCCATTTTGTGTTTTCATTAAAAAATTGAATTTAGTGTTGTGATTAAATGCTAATGATAATGAAAGGTATATTACAACATAATTATAACCCGGATATAAAAACGATAGGTAGGTAGTGACTGTCGTGACAGGCACACGTATAAACAATATTGCTTTTCCGTTGTTAACTAAAATTGTCACTTTGAATAGCCACCGGATAGACAGTCTAGATATGTTTTTTGTTTGTTTTGTAAACACGTTTAATTCATCGTCGCGCTGCAAACGTTTCTTTCAATCCGTGAACAAGGAAAGGAACTAAATTGTGAGCGTATTATCGAACACGTGCATGCGGCAGGCAGGAAAAAGTTGGTTCAATAACCCCAACATTCGTCTCCCATTCAGCTCGTCTGGGATGATGATTTGATTCCTCGCGCTCTTCCCTTGAGTTATCTTCCCCTGTCCACTCATCATGGCACCGTATGTGGAGACGACTGTCACTTCAAACGCACGACTCATTTCTTTACCGCGTCCGCTGTGATCTCCCCTTTCTAATCGCTCACCAAACAATAGCCCTCTCCCGCCATATCCCTCTTTTCCCCTTATCACTGTCTCTCATACTCTCCTCTTTCTCCGATGACCATTTCTTCTTTTTTCTAAGCTTCATTTCACGCTCATCTTTTCCATTCTTTTGCATTTTTCTTATTTTCATTTCATTGCCTTTTTCTATTTATTATTCCCAAACTCCCCGGGCCCATCCGTCCTCCCCGCCACGAAGAGCGGTTCCGGTCGGACGGAAGGAGACGGCTCGGAGCCGGCCGTGGATAATACATTTTTCCCTTCTTCCCCATTACATCCATAACTTGTCTTTTCACTAGTCTGTCGCTTCTTTCCAGATTTATGTGCTAAACATTAATAAATGGTTTTGTGATAACCAATTTGTACAAGAAATTGTGGCTCTGCACTGCTTTAGATGCCGATGCCTAAATGTCCGAGACTTCCTGAGGGATGGGCAAACACGAAAATAACATTAAAAACTCCCCATTATGACACAAACTATTTCGGTAGGAGAGAAACACATTGCATCTTGATTTGAAGTAGCTCTAGTTATAGGATGTTCATTCTTCTCGTTTATAAGTAATCCTGTATTCAAGAAGAGGTTTCTTATTTGACTTATTGCAATTAATGGTTTGTATATTACCCTACCTGCTCGACAGCCACTCAACTCACTCTTACTGAGCGCTTTACTCTTACTGCAGCACTGTGCGTCTCGGCAATAAATTGTGCATATAATCATAGCGATGCAATAACGTTAAAATCAGAGGGCATAATGTTAGAAAATTCCAATGTTATTAATATTATAATAATGCTAATTCCTTTAAAAAAAAGTTAAAATTGCAATTTTTATTATAAAACGGGAGAATTGAAAGGTAACGCTACTGTTTCATATTAAATATAAAAGGCTAAGCAGTAAAAGTGACTAACTTAATTTCCGCGACCTGTCTTCCACTTTCCATTTCTATTGAGTGAGCCAAGAACGCCCTGCCACATTCTACACCATAAACCCATTTCCGGAATGGCATTTCCTGGCAGACATTTCCTCCAAGAATCCAATATGAAGTTCGTTGAATCACTTCAAATTGACTGGCTCGCACAGGCACGTTGCAACACAAATTCAGATGAAAATTGAGGTGAAATTGTAATGAGACATTAATGAGAAAATTTATTTTGTTCCTTTAATTTAACCTACTCATTGTGAGTGAAGTCCAAGGCCACGGCTATGCTGTAATGTGCCATTAGCATGCGAGGGACTCATTATAACAAGCACGGCAAGCATGTGGACAAAAGTTGGAGCTTTATAAGAGGGTGATTAAAAGGTAACATTGAAGTAATATTGGCCGGGTATCTGATCCCTTTGATGTGGCAGAAATGGAGAAAAGAAACGCAATGAAAAAAAAAAAAGGTTCTCTACAATGAATGATAAAGAAATGCAATATATGACAAACGGAAACAATGGAGACAATCTTTGCTCTTATGATTGTATTAACATTCAATTCAAGATGTAGAAAAAACTTTCTTATCGGTGGTATAACTGCGATCTTTTGATGGAAACAAAAAAAGGCTCAAAGAATAGAATCTGATAAAAATCAGCCATTCAAATCGCGCGGGAGACTTTCCAGTGAGATACCGGTAGAGATTGTGCTGCGCATTTAATTCATAGTCATAGTCTATATATGCGTGGAGTGAAAATAAAACAATGCCATCATTTTACTAACACAAAACAATTGTGTGAGTGTGATGGTATCATTAAGGAGGGACGGGGCGGGGGAATGGAAAGTACGCACTTTTAGTTGCTGGCATGTTGTGATTATGACGTCAAACACTTAGGGTCTATAAGCCAAGATCCTGATCTGGAGTAACGTCTCCATGTTGACACGATTACAAGATGACAAGACACAACCACCCTGCACTCCCAGTCTCTCAGTAATAATACTAATCATATAAAATATCTACATGTGCCGGAGGGAGGCATAAGAAAAAGCTGCTAAAAGCTGACAAGATGACAAGACACACCCACGCTACATTTGGAAGAAAGAAGCGAACGGTTTCACGTGTTTTTGTTATGTTGTTGTTGTTGTTGGGAAACCTTACATTATTTTTTTCGTTTCTAGCATCAAGATTACCTATATTATTCTCTCATGACAAGTTTCAAAGTGGTTGTCAAGGGCACATTGTCTCAGTTGATAGACCATCTTCTGTTGTACTGAAGGTCCTGGGTTCAATTCCCCTCAGCAGTATGGCCTGCCATACAGCAGTGTCCTTGCCCACAAACACATTTTCACAAGCCTATCAGGCTTGTCTTGTACTAGGTGTTTCAATGTTTCCTGTTGGCCGGGGAAAATTAACGTGAAAAGCGCCTTGAGGTTTTGAAAGTAGAAATGCACTTAATCATTATTATTACCTGATATTCTCCATCAACTTAATTTAGACATCTTTTTCAGTATAGAGTATAGAACGCACAATCATCCTTCTGCAATGAAAAAAGTATGTAAGCCACTCCCCCCCCCCTTCCGCATCCGAAATACAACAACAAACAAACAACAACAAAAACAGACCAAAGACACAACAAGCTAAACAAAGCAGCTGACTTTGGGATTTCCATTTTGATACCCTTACAATACAGGCAATCAATTTGCCAATAAAAGCTGGTGAACACAAACGAAAGATCCAAGATTTTGAGTGCCGTTTGAACAGAGACCAAAGACATTTTACTTTGCAAGAATTATTTCCGATTGTTACAGTCAGTGAAATTTAAGGGACGCCGGTTTTTTCGATATATTTGTTTTCAATACTACAATAATACCATTGGCATTGAAGATTCTTTGGTCAGCTGGCTCAGACTACGTGCAATGTCCAACTGTCACTTGGTTGCGAATCGTTGTGTCGTCTGGCACGGGTTTCAAGCCCAGATCGAGCAACGTTTTCAAAGCTCCAGAAAGTGGAGTTTGGGACAAGACGAATGTAAAGCGGGGGCGCAATAGCTCAGTTGGTAGAGCATCAGACTGTTGTGCTGAAGGTCCCGGGTTCAATCCCCTTCAGAGGCG
>JAUEKZ010208679.1:0-10533 GCA_031471865.1 Melibe leonina
AACTTAAAAGGCAATTTAGCACCCAAATTTTAGCTAATAATAGGAGGTTGTTTACTTTTTCAGTGAACCCTACATATGGATTCAATAGAGTTTAATGTTATCATTTGATCATTAAGATTATTAATATTAATACTACTTGAAACAGATGAATTATTATTTCCTCCAGTTAATGAGTTTGTACTCATATTAGAAAATATTTTTTGAGATCCTATTTGATGAGTTACAGATGCAATTCCATTTAAATTGATACACTCTCCACTACAGATAGAGCTATCTGCTCCTGCATTAAGGTTGAGTGTAGGTAATTTTATTGGTATAATGATACTATCTGTACATGTATAGGTCCCATTAGAAAGAGTAGCAAAGAAAATGCTATCGTTTTTTAAATTACATATAGGGTTAGGATTGATGCCTCCAGAAGAGCTAATAGGGTAACTGTAATTATCATGATGCCATGTAATTTGAGAAGTAGAACTATTTTGTTGAATTATAATATTATCTATTCCCCAATGATCGTATTCGGGGCCTGAAAATTGATTTTGATACCATCGCAACATTATTCCATTTGTTTGTGCAGTATTTGGAATTATAACACAATAGCTATTCCATAATGTTAATATTGAATCTGCCCCCCCCAATAGGATCCCAATATTCTATATCTATCCAAGTAGATCCTGTGTCAATAGAATACTGGATATAAATTCCTTCGTCTGATTCATCAGGGCCTTCACAAGGAGTGCTATCACCTTGTAATGTATATCTCATGTCAAAACAAATATACCCTTCATTGGAAAGGTTTAACATAGGAGATTTAATATACCTAGTAGTATCAGGAGTGTCTCCCATCCAAATAAAGTCACTATTATCTAGAGAGGATACAGAACAGGTTGAATTTGTGATTATTGCAGATTGAGAAAACTGCCACCCAGATGGAGAACCAGAATTAAAATTTTCATTTAAATTATCAAAAATATAACCTGTAGCACTTAAAGAAACACAATCACCACAAATAAGAGTGTCTACTGATTTATCTAATGTTATAGAGCACTGTCCTTGTATTTGAATTATAAAAAATAAAGTTGAAAATAAAGTAAAAGTATTTTTCATTAAATGAGAGTTTATTTATTTTTTAACAAATGTATGAATTAATTCAATATAATTCTGATAACCTAAGTTTTGAGGAACGCCATCAGTACCGTGATATGCATTAGGAACACGTTCGAAGTGCCCATTTATCCCAGAATAATTATTATAAATAATCTCACTATTAGATATTTTTAAATAATCATCTAGTTCTCCATGTAAAAGATAAAAAGGTTGATGTATTTGTTTCATCTTTTCAGCATTATCAAATTCTAACGTAGATAAAAAGTCAGAGCTTAAGTTAATTATAGTCGATTCTTCAGCCAAGTTTGCAGCTGAGGCCATAGGAGACTCTAATATTAATTTACTGGGCTTAAATTCATTAAAATTAGCCGCCATTTCAGTAGCGGGAACACTTCCAAGACTATAACCATACATAATTACATTGTTAGCGTTTACTCCTTTATTTTTTAACCATCTCAAAACAGTTTTTGTATCTTCATATAAAGTGGCTTCAGTTGAACTTCCTTTTGATAGACCATAGCCTCTATAATCAAATGTCAAAATTCCATAATTGTTTTTATCTCCTACGTTTGCTAATAGTTTAGTTCTTGGCCAGTAAGCATCCATATGTTTAGATTGGCCATGACAATATAGAATTATAGTATCAAAAGTTATTGTATTTAAATCCCCAATATATAGAGCATGAATTTTGGTTGCTTCAGATTCAGAGGTTAGTTTAGAATCTAAAGTGAATAGGCTTATATATTGGTCAGTTATATTATAACTGTCAGGTATGTCATCCATATCAGTTGCACCCTTATAAGCTTCTAAAAGGTAACTGTCAATTTCTTCTCCTCTAAAAACTAATGGGTCTAGTTTAGCACATGCAATAGACAATATAACAAGATTTACAAGTAATAATGTATAGTTTATTATTCGCATAGTTAAAATGTTTTAGTTATTCCAAAATATAAGCCCATAGCTCCTTTATTGTCAGATAAGCTTTGATATGGTACAAATACATCATTACTGTTTATACCAATAGCTAACAATTTATACTCCATGTTAAAATGAAACGTTTTTGTTTTTAGAGTAATCCCAATTTGTGGGTTGGGCAACCACCTTTTTAGTTGTTCTAAGTTATGGGCTCTTTTATTTCTTAATTCAAACCAATTAGATAAACCAACATACCAATAATGGTTTCTCTTTGAGAAGTTCCAAAAAGAATTAATATCTAAAGAAGGCCAGTATCTTGCAGAGCCAGTCCTTAAGCTTGTTACAATAGTATTATTGAATGAACCAGATAGGGAAGGAGTTAACTTATTTTGAGTTAGAAATTTATATGTTAAGCCAAAATCAGAATGAAAATTATTAAAAACTAATGAACTTGTATGTAAACCACCAAATATTGTAAGGTTGGTATCTAAACCATAACCGTAAGTCACTGAAGACATTGGTGTGGGAATAATAACTCCTCCAAAATTAATCAAAGGGCCTCCAAAATTAACTCCAATTGCATGTTGTTTTCTTTTTAAAGGTTCTACAAATCTAGAACTAGAACAAGAATTTCCAGAAATAAAGAAAATGGTTAAACTGGCTATTATAATTAAATAGTTTTTCATTAAGATAAATTTAAGAAATCTAAATGAGAATATAGAAGATATGAACTAATAATGAAAACTAGGGAAGTCCATAGTTTTAATCAAAAAAAAACCTATATCAATTAATGATATAGGTTTTTATATATATAAATTGATTTATTTATACTAAGTCTTGAATATCTAGCATTCCTACTACTTTTCCATTTTCAGTTACAACTAAACCATCTACTTTGTTTTGAGTAAATGCTTCTTGAGCTTTAAATAAAATTTCATTTGAATCAATAGTTAATGGAGAGTTTAGTTCTAAGTCACCAACATTTTTATTGATTCCTTCTGTACCTTCCGTTTCTATTAACCTTCTTAAATCTCCATCAGTAAAAATACCAATTGGTTCATTAGATTCACTAATTACAGTTACTGCTCCAAATCCTCCAGCTGTCATTTTTAATAAACAGTCAGAAATAGTAGTATCAGCAGTAACTACTGGGTTATTGTTATTTATTGCTTCTTTAACTTTAACAGTCATTAAACGTGTATGAACCTCAAATTCTTCAGTTCCTGTTTTTGTAAAGTTGTTTTCTGTTAATTGCTTCATTACTTTCCAAGGAACAGTAACAGTATGTACACCCAAGTTAATTGCATTTCTTACGTGCTCAGAATGTCTAACAGAAGAGAACATTATTTTAGAATCATAACCATAATAGTTAACTGCTTCAACACATTGTTGAACTAATGCTAATGCATCATGACCTTGATCTTGTAATCTTCCAACTAATGGACAAACGTAAGTTGCTCCAGCATTCATTGCCATAAATGCCTGTTGTAATGTATATACTAAATGAATATTTACTTTAAAACCTTCATCAGTTAATTGTTTACAAGCTTTAGCTCCTTCCATAGAAATAGGAATTTTATAAACCGTTTTATTACGATCTAATCCTAAAGCTTCTTGTCTATATGCTTCTGCAACTATTTCTTCTGCAGTACTACCTAAAGCTTCTATTTGAAGTACATCTACTATTTTAGATAATTCAACTATAGCTCCATCAACATCTGTAATACCATGACGGTGCATAAATGTTGGAGTAGTAGTTAATCCTGCAATAAAACCAAGTTTACTAACTTCTTTTATTTCTTCTATATCTGCTGAATCTAAGTATAATTCCATTTTATCTTATTTATTAGATTGCAAAGTTATAATTTGAAATGATATATAAGATAAATTAATCACTTTTTTTATGTTTTTAGCAAAAAAGCATATTTAATTATTTAGAGCGCTTTCTTATCTATTGAGGTATAATAGATGCTATAAATGGAGTAAATCAACTTTGATGACTAAAATAATTTATAGGATATTATCTAATAAGTGTGACACTACCTTTATCTACTTGGTTATTATCTAACTTGTCTATGTACCTTAATACCCAAACATAAGTTCCGTCTTTAGAGATAATATCATTAGTAGAACCATTCCACCCTTCATTAATGTCTTCAGAGAAATAAACAACCTTACCCCATCTATCAAAAACGGTTAAGTTTTCAAAGTTTAAGTCTTCTGCTTCAATTTTAAATACATCATTTACTCCATCTCCATTAGGGGTAAATGAGCTTGGAACATAATGGAATGCTTTTGATAATACTCTTAAATCTTTACTTAAGCTGTCTGCACATCCATATTGGTTTTTGACTAATAATGATATGGGATAAACTCCAGCTTCATCATAAGTATTTATTCCATTATAGTTAATAGAATCTAAATCATTATTACCTAAATTCCATAGCCATTTATCAGCATCAAAACTATTATTAGTAATTGTAATTATAGGGTTTAAAATATCAGTTGTTTGAGTGGATAATTCAAAATCAGCAATTGGATTAGGCCAAGAGTTTATTAAATCTAATTGAGTCATAGTATCTTTACAATTAAACATGTTTGTAACAATTAAAGAAACATCATATTCTCCTGCTTCTTCTATACATAGACTAGGGTGTTGTTGTAAACTAGATTGATGACCTTCGAAAGACCATTGCCAAAAATTAATAGCGTTATCATCTGTAGATAAATCAGCAAAGTAAACGCATAGAGGAACACAACCTTCTGTTTTATCAATAAACATATTTGCTGTAGGTTTATTAAATATAATTAATGGTTTAACAACAGTATCTGTACACCCATGATCAGAAGTTCCTATTAAAGTTACGTTATAATTTCCGTTATTATTATATTGGTGAACAGGATGTAATAATTGACTTGTTATTCCATCTCCAAAATTCCAATTCCAATTGGTAAAGCTTCCACTAGTAATTGAACTTCCATTATTAAATGTAGATGGACCAACATTTATACATTTATCAGGACTGATAAAGTTGGCTCTAGGAACAGCATAAGCTTGAACATAAATAGAAGTATCGTCGATACAGTTATTATCTGAAGTAATAGTTAACTGTACTTCATAAACTCCAGAATTATTGAATAGGTGAGTAGTGTTTTCATTTTGATCTAAATTACTACCATCACCAAAATTCCAGCTATAATCTATAATAGTATTTCCATTACCTATTGTACTTTGGTTTGTAAAATTCAGTGCATCATATGCACATTCATTAGCTGTACTATAACTAGCATTAGGTATTGGGTGTCTTATAATATTTTGAGCTAAGGTATCTTTACAATTATTATCTGTAGTAACTATTAGCTCTATAGTATAAGTAGCTGGGTTAATATAGTTGTGAGTTAAGTTTGGCATTGTAGATGAATTTCCATCTCCTAAATCCCAATCCCAATTAGTTATACTACCTTGAGATACTGTAGCGCTATTTATAAAAGTAGCGGGTATATTATTACAGTCATCAGAGCTTATAAAATTAGCTATAGGTCTAGGGTATATGTTTATTGTGTTTGCTATTGAATCTTTACACCCGTGATTTGATATAGCTACTAACTTTACAGGATTACTTCCTGCAGAAGGGAAAAGTATATTAGGTGATTGATTTGTTGAGTTTAAACCTGGTCCAAAAGACCATTCCCAATTTACAATAGCATCGGGAGTGTTTATAGTAGAAGTATTATTGAATTGTACTTCATCGTATATACATTCAGAGTTTGCTGTATATGACGGTACAGGAAGAGGGTATCTAGTTATAGTGTGCTTAACAGTATCGGTACAATTGTTATTAGAAGTTATAACTAATTCTGTTTCAAAGTCACCATCAGTATTAAATAAGTGTGATTCATCATCCAAGTAACCTGTTAATCCATCTCCGAAGTTCCATAACCAATCAGTTATTGTTCCGTTTGTAATTGTAGATTGGTCTGTAAAGCTGGCTAATTTATTATAACAATCATTTACAAAAGAAAATTGAGCATTTGGAACGTCATAAATAGTTACTTGTTGTTCTAAAGAATCTTTACATCCAAATTGAGTTGTTCCAATAAGTTTAGTGGTAAATGTTCCGAAGTTTGAATACTTGTGATGAGGATTATTTTCATTCGATGTTGTTCCATCTCCAAAGTTCCAATCGTAACTTTGAAAAACTGAAGGGGTTAAAACGGAAGAACTATTGGTAAACACTACACTATCATATAAACATTCATCAGTAGACGTGTATGTAATTGTTGGAATAGCATGTCTGTCAAATAATTTAGTTACAGTATCATAGCATAGATTATTGGAAACTGTAATTAAAGTAACACTATAATTACCAGGAGAAGCATATAAGTGAGATTCATTAATTTGATTCCCATTTGAAAAATCTCCAAAATCCCATACATTATTTACTATTAAGCCTGTACCTATTGAAGAAGTGTTAGAGTAGACAGCATTTTCATTGTAGCAACCGTTTGTTCCAGTAAAATTGGCTACTGGAGCATCAAATATTACAAGAGGTAAATCCGAAGAGTCTTTACAACCTTGACCAAAAGTAGCTACTAATTTAGGTGTATAATTTCCTGGTGTTGTGTATTTATGTTTTGGGTTTACTAATGTAGATGTATTTCCATCTCCAAAATCCCACAGAACAGATTGAGGACCAACAGTATTATTAACAAAATTGACAGTATCGTATAAGCATTCTGAAGTAGCATTAAAACTAACAGTAGGTAAGGTCCCTACACTTAAGTTTACCGTATCTTTAGCAATGCATCCATTGGCATCTGTAAGTGTTAATCTATATTGACCTGAACTATTCTTTGTAATATTAGAGACTGTTTCTCCAGTAGACCAAAGATAGCTATTTCCAGCAGTAGTATTACTAGATGTAAATGTTGCATCAAAAGGACCAGGACATATACTTTGATCAGAGCCAAGAGTAAAAGAGGGGTCGAAAACTGTAATTTGTTTGGTCACAGAATCTTCACAACCAAAAAAATCTCTCACGTATAGCTCAAGATTATAAATTCCTGGAGAACTATAGATATGAGAAGAGTTAGTTACATTAGAAATAGTGGTTCCATCTCCATAATCCCATCTAATTTGAGCATAAGGGTTTGCATTAGAGTTTAAACAAAGTATATCTGTTACAGCTGGGCTAGAAATACAGATACTATCATTAGAAACAAATAGAAAGTCTGGGGTTGGTAAGTATTGAAAATTAGAATATGTAACATTAGCTTGCGAACGATTAAAAAAGCCAAAATTTCCAGGGTTAAAACAACCATCTAATTCTAAACGCTGAGTACCATCCATTGTAATAATTATCTTACTAGATTGATAAGTCAATGTAAAGTTATGATTGAATCCTCTTGTCCAATGATTTCCAACTAATGCTAATGGAGTAGAAACCAAACCTGTTTGGTCATATTCTTTTACATACATCCCATTTCCGAAACCTCCTTCATCCCATTCAAATATGTAGTAATGAAAAGGAGCAGTACCTATAGTTCCTTCAAGGCCAAAAACAAACCCCATATTATCATCATCAGTATCTAGTGTTCTTAAAGTTCCAGAAATGATGACATTAATAAAAGGCTGAGGGCTTAGAAAGTAAACATTACCTCCATTTACCGTTTGGTTTACAGAAGTACCTGTTCCTGTAACATTCCAAGTTCCGCCTTGAGCTGTCCATGTATTTAAATCTATCGGAACATTATTACATTGCCCAAAAAATGAATGAAAAGAAAATATTATTCCAAAAACAATAAATAAAAATTTCATATTTTGTAGTTTATAGGTTTACTAAACAGACGTAATAAACTTCATATAGTTGCTTTTTAATTAAGCCTCATCAAAGTCTACTACTAATGTTTCAGAAGCAGGGTGTGCTTGACAAGTTAAGATATAACCTTCAGCAACTTCTTGCTCACTTAAAGAATAGTTAGCATCCATAGTAGCTTTTCCTTCAGTAACTAGAGCTTTACAAGTACAACAAACAGCTCCTTTACAAGAAAAAGGGACATCTACATCATTCTCCATTGCTACGTCTAATATGGTGTTTCCATTTGAATGTAATGAAAACTCAACCTCTTCGTCATCATAAATAACTTTAACAGTAGCTTGGCCCTCAAAATTAGAGACTTCAGAAGGAGAGTCTTTTACTAATAGAACAGGAGTTGTAAACAATTCATAGTTAACTTTATCTTCTGCTACTTGAAAGTCTTTTAAACTGTTAGCAACTGCAGCAATCATTTCTTCTGGTCCACACATGTAGTATCCATCAGCTTTTAATAGAGCTGAGTTACTTTTAAAAATTTCGTCAACCTTTTCTTTATTAATTCTCCCTTCAGTTATTGGATTATCTGTAGACTCTCTCGAATAAACCGAAATTAATTCAAAATTGCTAGAATTAATGGCAGATAATTCTCTTTCAAATATTGTACTTTCCTTTGTTTTATTACCGTAAATTAAAGTAAATTTACTATTAGGTTCTTTTGCTAAAACTGATTTTAACATAGAAATAATAGGTGTGATTCCACTACCTGCGGCAAACCCTACATAATGATTAGCGTTTTTAGCATCAGGCTCTATTATAAAATTACCTTGTGGAGGCATGACTTCTATCGAGTCTCCTTCTTTTAATACATCATTAATATAAGTAGAAACAATACCGTTTTCAACTTTCTTAACAGCAACTTCTAATAAATCGTCTGTATAAGTTGATGAACATAATGAATAAGCCCTTCTTTCATCAGTTCCATTAATATCAAATTTTAGAGTCAAGTATTGACCAGAAATATAATTAAAAGAATTAGTTAAAGATTCTGGTGTATTGAATGAAACCGATACTGTATCTGTTGTCTGTTTTGTTATTTTAGCAACTGTTAATGTATGAAATTGACTCATCTTATTGTGTGTTATATCTTTTATTAAAAATAATTAGGTAATAACAAAGATAAAAAAAAGATGGTAGCTAAATGGCTATAGCTATTATATTTAATAGTTCTGAATTAGTTCAAGTCAAAACAAGAACAGAATATTCAATATTAGTAACACCAAAAAGCTAGTGTTTTATTGCTTGTTATTCTCCTACAAATGTAAAAGCTTTCCCTTGTTTTCCTGCTCTTCCTGTTCTACCTATCCGATGAATATACTGTTCAAAGTTTTGAGGTATTTGGTAGTTAATAACATGTGTAATATCAGATACATCAATTCCCCTTGCAGCTACATCTGTCGCAACTAAAACCTGAACATCTCCTTCTTTAAAATTCCTTAAAGCATTTATTCTATGGACTTGAGTTAAATCTCCATGAATAGCTTCTGTTCTTACTCCGAAATTAATTAATCGTTCAGTAAGATTATCTACTCCTCTTTTAGTCTCTTCAAACAGTAAGACTTTATCAAATTCTTTTTTATTTAATAGATCACACAGAATTTCAAATTTATTTTCTCCTTTGGAGTACTTAATAATATCTTGATCTATATGTTCTCCAGTTGTGTCACTTTTACTTAACTTTACAGTAATGGGATTGTATAGTATTTCTTGAATTGAAGAAAGCTGTTTTTTGTCAACGGTTGCAGAGAAAAGCATCGTATGTTGACGCCTATGCATTGCTCCAGTAATATGTTCAACTTCTTTAAGAAAACCAAGAGATAACATTTTATCAAACTCATCAAGAACTAAAGTATTAGTTTCTCTTATATCTAATTCTTTATGTTTTATTAATTCTAATATTCTTCTAGGTGTTCCAATTATAACATGACTGGCTCTTCTTAGTTCTTGTATATCTCTATTGATATTGGTTCCTCCAATAAAGCAAGAGCTAAATAATTTTAATCCTTTAGTAATACTTTTAAAATCTTTATCTATTTGTATTGCTAGTTCTCTTGTAGGTACTACAATTAAAGCAAAAGGTTTTCTTTTGTTCTTTAAAACTCTTTCGATAATAGGAATTAAAAAGGCTCCTGTCTTTCCTGTTCCAGTTTGAGCAACACCTAATAAATCCCTTTTTTCTAATAAAAACTCTAATGTCTTATCTTGAATTTCAGTAGGCTTAACAAACCCTTTTTTCTTTAAATTTTCTTTTAAACGGTTATCTAAGGGCATTTCATCAAAAAAACGTTTAGAATAGTAAATATCTTCAGATTTTTGAGTCGCTTTTCTAATTAATAAATCAGGGTTTAGAGTAGATTTTTGATGTTTAAAACTATTAGATGTTCCTTTCTTAGAAGAAGACTTAGAACCTCTATTTTTACTCTTTGATGATTTGCTGCTCATATTACCGTTATATTATAAACTGTTATTTGATAATTCAATAGCCTACAAAGATACTAATTGAATTTGTTATTTGAGTATTTATATTAGAATGACGAAATGTGTGAGTTCCTTTAGTAAAATTTTATAAAATTATACTTATAGTAGGAGAGAGGGAAATAAAAAAAGCACTAGTAAAACTAGTGCTTTTTGCGGTCTG
>JAUEKZ010208690.1:11595-23257 GCA_031471865.1 Melibe leonina
GAGCTACAAGATCATCCAGCAGTGAGACTGGCGGCAGTCCCACTATCAGCTCTGGTAAGTCATCTTGAATTGGGTTGGTATTAATATATATTTTGGTCAAAAATGGAATTGATATGAAATGAACCAGGGTGGTTTCTCTATAGAAATGAAAGAAAAACAAAAATGTTATAATCTTCATATTAAAGTTTGTATTGTAACGTGTCTATTAGAAAAGCATACTGACTTCTTGTCATTCTTTATTTCTAGAAAAGAGAAAGACACGACGCACATCGGCTATGTATGAGCCAGATGAAGAGAAAGTAGATGATGCCGACAACCAGAATGAGGAAGTAGAGAAGGCATCGACAGAAGAGAGTGCGCCTGTCTCCAAGAAGGAGGAGGGTGAAGAGGAAAGCCAGGTGGTGGATATAGAGGATGAAGAGCAAGAGGAAGAGGTGGCTGAGAAGAATGATGCAGACACCAGTGTAGAAGAGGAGATTGAAGAGTTAGAAGGGTTGTCAGAAGGAAAAGAAACTTTCAAGAAAGAAGAGTGTCCTTCTGAACCTGAGGAGATCAACAAAGATTCAGACAATACTGAAGAAGAAGCAGAATTAAAAGCTGAACCAGAGATTGAGAAGATTGAAGAAAAAATAGAACCTAAAGAAGAAAAACAAGAAGAATCAAATAATGAAGATGTTGAAGATTCGAAGGAAGTATTGGCTCCTCAGGATGTAGTTGAGAAGGCCAGTGTCATGGTAGCGGAGATGAAAAATGCAGATGATGAAATAACATCTGCTTTGTCTGACACTTGTGTGGAAACTGAAGAGATAAAGGAGGAGATTGATCATGAAGAAACCTCCAATGAAGAAGAGGATATCGTAGAGAGTAAAGAGGACAAAAGTGCTGTTACTCCTGAAGATGACTTAGAAAATGATGATATGCCAGGTGAAATAGTGCCCGAAAATGAAGAGAAGGACAAAGATATTTGCAACGAAAACATAACTAATGAAGAAGAGGGCAATACCAGTGACCCAAGTATTCCTCTGTTGAAAAAGATGGATGAAGACATTGACTCAAAAGAATTTAGTAAAAACAAAAATATTAAAAGCCGGAAAAAGGATACAGCAAAAGAGACTAAGAAAGGGGGTAAGATAATTCCAGACATTTCTTTTACTTCCTCTGAAATCCCAACCTTGGAGCCGATAATCATGACATCTGAGCCAGCATCCAAGGCGTCGCCATCTCCTTATGACTTTGATGATGGTGAAACCGAATCCAAATGGCAGTCTGAGACACCCAAAAAGCTAGATTTGAACAGCTCTGAGTATATTCCTCAATCTAAAGAAGGAACGCCAGATGTTATGGATAAAGAGAAAAAGAAAGTGAAGAAGAAAACAAAGCGTAAAATTGTTAGTCCTGAGTTTGTATCTGATTCTAAGTCTGAGGAAACATCAAACTCTAGTCAGCTTGTAGAGAGTGTGTCCAGTGTAGTTGAGAGTGGTCTGAATGAAGAAGAGAAATCAGTGGATAAGCAGAGTCTCAAGAAAAAGGGCAGGAAGAGGAAAGAGCTGAGTGCAGAGCCTCGTCCTGAAGTACTGGAACAGTATGAGTCCTCAGTCAATAGTGTTGTTGAAGCTGTCAAACATTCCTTGAGGGAAGAATCTCCAGAATTTGAAGAGAAACCTGTCCCTAAAAAACGCAGGTTAAAACATGTGTCTGAGAGTGATAAGAGAGAGGTAGGTCGTGCATTTAAACCTGAGAGGAGGAGATGCCTACGGGATTCTCAGGATACTGTGGAAGCCTTGAATGTAGAGGGATCTAAAGGCAAAACAGTTGTTAGTAATCAGTCCCTGATGGAAAACGTTGCAATGTTGAAAGCATCGCATTTAAAAGAGTCTCATCAAGAATCGAAAACTGTTGCAGACCAAAATGAAACTGAAGTTTGCATAGATCCTGATGACAAAGAAGCCAGTGCCTCTGGTGGAACTCAACCATTTGTTCCTGAATTAAGTGAAGAAAAGGAATCATCGAGTGCCCACTATGAAAATACGCCTCCCACAACACCTGAGCATGAGGAGGGGGAGGGAAGTGCAATGCCATCGCAACCACCCTGCGCCTCTCCTTGCTCAGACGATATTGCCTTAAAGGTTGACTCTCTCAAAGATGGATCCTCTTCTTCCTCCTCGTCCATTTCCTTGCCTGTCTCATCCAACATTGCAGCCCCTGCCAAATCGAATAGTGATTCTCCGTCTGATAATGACATAGGTAGCACTTCTTCCAATGACAACCTGGATACAGCTTTGACGATAAACCAATCGTCTGAAAGCAGCGGAGCAGAACAGGAGGCACCTCAGCCAACAAGAAAGAGGAAACCTGCGGAAGATCCTCCTGCCGTTGTGTCAACTGCCAAAAAGAAAAAGCGAATTCACGGTACACGCAGTCGAACAGCGAAAAAATCTCCTAAATGTAAGTCTTTGTCTCAGGCTTGTTTTGTTTGTTTTGGTGTCATATCTTGTACGTTTTTTAAGGGGGGGGGGGGGGGGTTTTTTTTTTTTTTTTTTTTTTTTTTTTTTATTTAAATATACTGTGCCTTACGATCTCTTAAAATTGTACACAAAGAAGATGAGTGTGGTAAACTATACTACTTTCAGTCTTTTTTTATCTTGCTCAGACCTATGAATTAAAGTGTCTATTTTGTTCTTGGTTTCATAAGTTAACAGTCACTTCTATCTGGAATGAAAACTGATAGATTTATTTCGTTGATATTTTTTTGTGAGTTACTCACGCAGTGATGAATAAATTCCATTCACAGACGTCAACACAGACAGTGTGTCTTACCAAAATAGGGTGTCGGATTCCCATGGGTCCTCTGGCACCCCAAACCATGACCCAGAGTCACCCTTATCTCGTCTTGCCATCATATCCAAGTCTCCCAGGCCTTCCAAATACAATTTTAATGCAGGTATGTAATTGAATTATGCAAAGATTTACTAGACAAGTAAGAGATGTTTTTTTTTTGGGGGGGGGGGGGTTCTTTTTTTCTCTTGTATCTCAACAAAGCTATCTTTTGTAATCACAAAACATTGCACTGTTGTTATGAGCTTTCATCATGTTTTGGGAATGTTGAATGAAAGGCAAGTAACTTTTTTTTATCTAGCGAAAAGATAACTGACAAGTATTTTCACATTTATTATATTTGTTTTATTTTACACCTGTTACAGATCTAGGTGAATATTTGGAAGGTGAAGAAAGATGCAATTTCTTGATTACCAAAATGAAAGAAATCAAATCTATCTACATGAATCTCAAATCCGAGGTGGCCAGCATAGATCGCCGGCGGAAGAGAATACGAAGAAAAGAACGCGAATGTAAGTGTATCCTTAAAGTTTGTATGTCGTAATCAGAATTTCATAATGCTGTAGTTACAGTTTGTTGATATGGAGAAAAAATTCTAAAATTTTCCCTCCAGTGACTTCAGATTCTCTTGTGTTTTGGCTTCAGAAAATATAAAACCCATTGAGTAGAGCAAAGATTTTTATAAGGGGACCAACATACTTTGTATGGTAGCATTATATAGATTGTTCGTTTCATTTAGATGTATAATATAATTTAATTTTATATATATATCTATAGTATATGTATATATGCTTTTATATAATGCTAGAGAAAAAGAAAGTTTCGTTCAAATCTGAGTCACTCACTCCAACAAATACATTTTTTATTGTTGATGTGTGATGTGTGAAACACAACACAATGTATAGCACATCAATCTGACAAATATTTTTTTTCCTCAAACACACAACACTGGCTAAATTCATCCACTATGGTGCACCAAACAAGATAGGTTGAGTTTAAAGCATACGCTTGGCTTGGCAGGCATTTTCTTAGCCTATTGATAAATATGTACTTTTCTGTATTAATCATATTTAATTTAGTTAGATTGAGACAAATCGATTGCGTCAATAACTATTATATATTGGTTCTTTGATTAAGTCTGTGTTGGTGCAAACAAAAAAAAACCAAGGCTATTTTTTATATTGTAATAATCTTTTGTTTTTTTGTCTCTTTTTCCCCCAATCTAGCTTCCCAAGCATCTGTAAGTGAGCGAGACATTGTGAGATAGCAATGGATCGATGGTTATGCAGTCGTTTATTGTTTTTAACTGAAGCATTTTTATTACGACTGTCCAGACCACAGTTTTGCATAACTTCTCACTTAATTTATTGATATTTGTAAAGCAATCCTTGTGGAACTAAAGATGGGAGGGTTGGGCTCATACTCATTAGTCATTTGAAAATACAGTATTGATGTTGCACTTCATGTGTGGATTGACATTTTGCATTTGTTATTTCAGACTTAATTCCATGGCTTTTTGTACATTTTGTAACATGGCCAAAACAAAACCTGTGTTTTGATACCTTGTTTTCAGGGTGGAGAGTGTATCATTTTCATTTTTATATGAGAAAATTGTGAAATGACTGTCTATTAAGATAACTGTATGGAGTGATATGAAATGACCACATCATGGTTCATTTACTATTGTCTAGCCTAACTGCTGGTAAATTGCCTTATTGAGACTGCGTGTCTACAGAAGATGTCATGATTTAGTCAAAGGTTTCTTGATGACGAGCGACAGAAACATGATTACAGTAAATAAAATCTATAGTTTTAGTTGTCTATTTATTTCTATTTTTGTTCACTCTACTTATGTTGACATGTAAGAGTTAAGCATCTATAATGGCCAGTGATCACTAGTCTTATGGGTTTTCATAGCATCTCTAGACCTTATTGTGAGTAGTGTAGTGTGATAAGTCTTGTTAGACTGCTTAACTGCTCCTCGATTTTATTTTGTGGGGCATATTTATTAATTTTGAGAAACTTGGGGTTTTCTCTCTGACATTTCATTCATAACTTCTGTCAAACATTTGCATTTATATGGAAATTGATCTGTGATTCAAATTTCTCCAGTTTAAACTGTAAGATAACAGACAGCTGATTTGTTTTTCCATTCGTTTTTTTCTCTCAGTCCTGGTCTGTTTCTAAACTTATGACTCCATTGCATACTCAGTGTAAAGAGTATGGTTTTCATTAACATTTATTTTTATGTGTAAGTGATGAAAATTTATTTTTAAAACTCTTGGTGCTCAAAATCCCCCTAATTGAAAACAGCATTATGAAAAACAATTTCTTTGGATGATCACAATGCATTTTTGGTTTAAAATTTCTTTGACACCTGAAAGTGTGACAGATATTTTGTTTATATAACTTGTGTTTGTTTTTTAACATCTTATGGTTAAAAAACTTTTTTAATGATGTAAAGGAATAGTTCCCGTAAAGCAACAAAATCATTTTGTGAATAGGGGACATGTCAAAATTATGATGTTTCTGAATGGTATTAAAGACTGAAATAGTCAAGCCATTACTTGTAAACAATCAAATGATTCAATTTTGTTGAAAGACTGCTTTCACATATATCATTTTTTAAATTTAAATTATAGCTTTAAAGGACACAAAGATGTTAGATTATAAATTGTTGAAAGCTTTTGTCTCAAATGCATAAGAGTCAAATATGTATACATATGGTGCTGCAGAACGAAAAAGTTTTACTCAAAGTAAGGAGCAGGTACAACATGATATGTGTAATAAGAATTGTAAACTGATGTATAAAGAGATGATGATATTGAAATCGCTTGAATCTTTTTTTATTTTCACCTGAATCAAAACATTTACATGTGTTATTATGACAAAACCACCTCTCATTCCAATGTTTTCATCATACTGTACATGTTTCATTATAAAATGTACACATGAGTAAATAGTAACAATATTTTACTTTGAATTCCATTTTTCTTGTATATCTGTTGATAAAAGTGTCTTGAAAAACGAATTATAGAATTGTTTCTTTCAGAGTCAGTGCAGTCTGTAAGAATTTTCCTCAGATTAAGTAATTGATAGACAGTCACAATTTTTCTTTATCATTTATAGTATCCTGGGTCAATATGTCTTGAATCAAACAGACTTCAGTCCGGCATCGAATACCTAGGTACATATTTCAGCCTCTTAAATAAAAGCCTGCCTTCCTTCCAAGTCAACTTTTTTCTACTAGTCCCAAGGTGTTTACTTGATATTATTATTATTAGACTGCACTGTTCACTCTGAACTATCACAAGGGTCATGGAGACAAGCTTTAACTTAAAACCATTTTGGGATTGGGTTTTTGTGTGTGTCTAATGGTTGTGTAGTTGTGTTTGAGATGTGAAGTGGTTTCCATTCATTCATGTTGTCAGGGCTGTTTATTTTTGTTAATATCACATTCATTGAAATATTCATGTTTTCATTGGGGAAAATGTTTTAGCTGTTGCATTTAGGTTACATTATGGTGTACATGGTACATACCGATACAGTAAAAAGTTTTAAATAACTATGGTACACATTTGATATCTTTGAATGGTATCAGAACAGTGGTGTTTTTTATAAGGCATAAGGAAACAATTGCATTGAGGAAAAGATCTAGGCATTCAATTTAAGAGGCTAGCACTTGCAATGAACAATTCATTGGACAAGTATCTTGTTAGGATTTGACTTGAATTGAGATTTCATTTGTATTTTGTTTTGGTTTTTTTCCATTTCATTTTGTGGATGGAAAGAACGAGATGATCGTATTATTATTATGTTACTGTTTTGCTGTCTCATGAGCGCAAGGCTTCTTTTTTTCTCTCTCTGTAGCATTTGTTTTGGTATCTCCAAGAACCTGGCTGTAACTGTAAATTATCTGTGTTATGTTACTTACCATGAGACCAACTCAAATGTAAAATTTAAAGTATTGTACCAACTCATTTATTGTTCTGCAGGCTATTTAGGGAAAAAAAACAATCATGAAACCTCTAAGAAAGATCAATTGAATTGATTCATTTTTCTCGGGGGACATGTTATGACAAATAATTGGCATACCATAACAGTCTTAACTGGTTGGCAGACATATTATGTACTTTGTTTTCAATAAATTCCTGTTTCATTATTATGTGTGATATGATGGGGTGAATGAACAAAGGTGAACGCTCAAATGATTCTGTGTTAGGTTATTGTAAATTATCTTTTCTGTCAATCCAATAAAATTGACTATTTTCATAATATCAAATAATGTGTCTGTGTGTTTTTTATGTCAGATATGTTTGAAATGATCTCGAAGGGTATTTTTTTTTTTCCTTAGGGAGTGGCACTCTGTGAATGAAACTTCAAATTAAGCTCCTGTGGCCTGACTCTGAAAGTTATCTGTTAATCTTCTTATCCATTGTTGTTGCTGTTTGACAGAAAAACAACTGTTTTAAAAATCCTTTGTATACTTATACATGCTATTACTATACCACTTCCTTGTGCCATGTGAATTGATCGCTGAATATAAGTCAATATGAAAGCCTACCTAATGCAGGGTGGAGAATTTATGGATTGTTTTTGGTGTTTTTTTTAATGAAATATTTGTCTGATTAGAAATTACCTATTTATTCATCTACAACTTTCTGTCTTTTCCCATGTTTGGGCTTCCTCATACTGACAATACAATACAAAACAAACTGGCTCTTATCTCTTTGTCTGTGTTTTTATACTCAAACTTTCATACTACAGTGTATGTGGTCTCTCCTCCAGTCCTAACCTCTCAATTTTATGATTATAATTATAGAAGCTCAATCTGTCTTCCTCTTGGTGCTTTCTCCTTCATTGTCTCTAGATCTATAACTATAATACAGTGTATAACAATAACATTATTGGAAAAGGGAGATTAAAAATGGACATCTTTTTATTTAGGGTTTTCACTCCACTCAACCATTCCATACTGTCTATGGGGTCTTGCCGATGTGACTTGGATTTAATGTTAAATTAGTTAGAATCTCATAACACATTGAAAAAGTCACAGAATAAAAAGTATCCTACTCCTACAGAGTCCATTTCTCATTCCATGGAAGAGTGGACATTCCAAATCTCACTGCCCTTTATTTTAAGGATTCCAAGGAGATTAAATGGAAGGGAACTTAAAATAACAAATGAAAAAAAAAAAAAAGCATTGGTAATTTTACACTTAGGAGTTTTTCCCCAAATAATTATGTATGATGGGTTACCTCAAATTTAAGCAGTTCTTGGGTACCTAAGACTAAGACATATATGAATCTAATAATTAGAGAATTTCAGTTTTGATGGTCTGTAATGGGGGAATGTTATATAATGTAGAAAATGATTTGATAAGCTTTTAAAAATGCATTGAAAGTGATTACATATTAGTCAGTCTGGCTTTCTTGTCAATGTGTAAAGCACTGGAGCAGGTGGTTCTTATGGTGTAGTTAACCATTGTTTTTTAACCTGAACCAATGCCAGCTTAATGTATTTTCTATGTATAATGATACTTGAAGCATAGGCATTAGAAGATGGATCTTACTTTTCGGCAAAATTGAAAATCCTTGATATGCATTGAAGAGACCCTTCCTCGTCCCCTTTCCTTTTACTTTTCCCATCCCTGCGAAGAGACTGATGGTGTGTTATTCTATTTTATCCTTATTGGCCTCACCTATCCTCTTACTCTTTTTTTTTTTCAAGTTGTCTCCCTAACAGGCATACACACAATGCTGTTTTGTATTATTAATGTTAGCTCAGGTTTGGTCATGACTGTTACTGTTACCCCTACAAAAATGTGGTCATCACCCATGTTATGCATTGGGGTACCTAACTACATAGTGTCACTTGGTGTCTAGGACTCCCTGCAGTGTCCTTACGAAAGGGAAAGGGGTGGGGCCGTAGAAAATTCGGTGTCTTCCTCGATCATAATGCATACTGAGAGGGTGAACATCATCTGTCATTCTCTCCTTTGTGATAGTGAGATGTGATGGGATTCTTTTTTCTTTCTTCTTCTAAATCATCCTTTTGGCAACTATTTAAGAGATACGATAGGGTAGTGCATGTGTAGATAGGTTTCTTCCTTCCTAAATCATCTCTTTGTGAGACGGCCATGACAGGGTCAACGTTTTCATTGTCTTTGAACTATCCTGTCATCTTACTTACGCCTATCTGTCTATCTATCTCCTGCAAACCCATGCTGTCTTTATTGGCAGTCATGTTAGCAAGAGGAGCTACATAAAACATTTTATCAATATCTCAAGCAACTCACATTTACGATGTATTTGTTGCTGATCTTTGATAAAATACATATTTGCCGGCACCTCTGGTAGTCTTCTGTATCTTCTCTTTTGGCTTTACCTGTCATCTTACTTTTTCCAGTTCTCCATAGCAAGCTTATACACACAACTGTTTTGTATACATTAGCTCAGTCTTGGTCCTGCCTGTCGTTACCCCCCATGTTTAATACTGTGGTACCTAACTGCAAGGTCACTTACTATCTAAAAGCACTGAGTACTTTTGTACACAAAGGACGGTTGAATATCCTGGGTCTCCCTGGACCACAATTGTGCATGATGTGGGTGGTAGCCATCATCTGTTTGTGTGTCATTCTTTGTGATTGTTGGAGATGATATTTTTTCCTCATATAAATCATCTCTTCGTGGCTCTTTTTGAGAGATTATATTTTTTTCCTTGTAAATCGTCTCTCTGTGAAAGGTTCCAGGCAGGGTCAAAGTCTGGCTGTTCTATTAACTAGCCTATCATCTTACATACCCATGGGCGCTTATAAACCTCTCAATAAGCAAAGAAACAATCTATATCGATCTATCTATCTCTTGTGTTTCTTTTCTCTCTCTCTCTCTCTCTCTCTCTCTCTCTCTCTCTCTCTCTCCCTTAATGAAAGATTGATAAATGAATCTTTGAGTGGTATGTATTTATTCAGAGAAAGAGAGAGAGAGAGTTGTTCCATGTCCAGACATTGTAATTCACTGCAGATATCCTTCTCCGGCCGATAAGAAAAGTATGTTGTGTAATATATTGTTTGATTATTCATGACAATAAAGAATTCATATATTATTATGTATAATGCTTGTGTTCCTGCATCATCTTTATAACGCTATACACTATCGTCATTTCTCCCCTCTTGCTGGTGGTCGTTGGGCTGGACTTGTGTTTCTTACGTTATGGCTTTACCTATCATCTTCCTTTTTTCAGTGCTCTCTCTCTCTCTCTCTCTCTCTCTCTCTCTCTCTCTCTCTCTCTCTCTCTCTCTCTCTCTCTCTCTCTCTCTCTCTACTGTTTGTTATTTTGTTTTCTTAGTCCTGGTGCTGCATGTTGTACCAGCATACATGGGTGATTCTCCATGTTTTGCATTGTGGTACTTGACAACACAGGGTCACTTGCTTTCGACAAGGACTGTTTACTTTTGTACAAAAAGAGCGGTAGAAAATTATTGGTTTTTCCTGGACCATGATGCATGATATGGGTGGTGATTTCCTGAGGAAGGCCAAGGCAAAACGTATATTTTATAATAATGTTATTGTCCTCTACTGGCCTATCGACATCTCCTTTTGTTATACCTTATAATTATAACATTTGTATCTACAGGCCAATCAAACCATCCCCTCCTCCTTTATTATTATGCTCGCTATTATCATTACATCTCACTAACCCCTGATCCTGGTATGGCCTTAGCAATAAGCAGCTGAAAGTCTTTAAAATCCTCAACAAACACAAAGTCAAATTAATACTAAATGTACATCGTCAGGCTAAATTTTTCAATGGTATAAATAACAGAAGGAGATAGCGATATGCATGCCAGGAGTAGAGGACAAGTACAAATCAAGGGGGAAAATAAAGATGAAATCAACGTTTCGGCCGTAGGCCTTCACCAGGACAAACACAACAAGAAGTTAACCCTTTCACTGCCAAGGATATTTCTCAAACTACCACTGAGGTATCAAATTCTTCAATATTTGTCTGTTCTTATACCAGATGAATAAAATTCCAGACAGACATATGCCAAAAGCCTGAATTTCAGACTTTTTGCATCTGTCAGTTCGCTGAAATCTAGTAGTACAAGAACACGTGAATCTTGAATAATTGTATGTTCTGTTTGGTTAAAATGGGACCTCGCAGTGAAAGGGTTAAGGTGAGGAATCCTCATCCGGTCACATTCTCCACTTCCCCATTCTCCGGCTTTCTTTAGCTTCGTTTCTTCCCCCGTCATTGCCCAGTATCGATCAGTGATTGATTGCCACTGCTGGCTCCTTCCACACTTTACCAAAATGACACTGACACGTCTTTTCCGCACTAGATACCGAACGATCAAGAAAAAAAGGTTTTAAAAAATCCCCGAACTTCACCTCGACTTCCTTTAATTCCATTTTTGTCCGTCTGTTTGTGTCTGTATCTCTCTCTCTCTCTCTCTCTCTCTCTCCCTCACCCCCTCTCTCTCTCCCCCCCCCTCTCTCTCTCTCTCTCACACACACACACACAAATACACGAACACACATCAATGTTTGAATAGAAAATGCGATGCAGTGGAGCAAGAAGGGAAATCTCTTTGGTTTTGCTGGGACTGTTTCCTGGTGAATCCGGTTATGAAAAAAATAATACAGTACATCTAATAATAATGAAGACAACAACGAAAACCCTATTACAAAACATAACGAAAATTCCCGGTGTCTCTTGACTGATTGTAAGCGAACCTCATTATATCATATCATACCTATCTATCTATCTATCTATCTATCTATCTATCTATCTATCTATCTATCTATCTATCTATCTATCTATC
>JAUEKZ010208691.1:0-10587 GCA_031471865.1 Melibe leonina
GGTAAGGGGCCGTGTAGGTAATGGGTCGTGGAGGTAGGGGGTCGTGGATGTAGGGTGTCGTGGAATCAGTCATGTGGGTGGTCGTGTAGGTAGGAGGGTCGTAAAGGTAAGGGGTCGTGTAGGTACGGAGTCGTAATGGTAAAGGGTCGTGTAGGTACGGAGTCGTAAAGGTAATGGGTCGTGTAGGTACGGAGTCGTAAAGGTAATGGGTCGTGTAGGTACGGAGTCGTGGAGGTAGGAGGGGTCGTAAAAGTAAAAGGTCGTCACTTTTTTTAATAACTTTTTATTGTTTTTCAGAATGGAGTGACGAGTAATTATCTACAACTACCTCTATCCTATTATCATGGAGGCGCGGTGGCCTAACTGGTAGCGACTCAGGGTTGGGGAAAGTAATCTGCGATAGACCTGCGTCCTATCCAGAGGGTGGCAACCATTTTCATTTGTCCGCTTCTTCACGCTACAAAAAAAACCGGTATAAGCCCCATGTCCGTGGGGCCATTTGGGATTTGAAGGACTTCATTAAATTTCTTAACTTCTACCGGAGACAATCTACGTTTACGTACACTATCTCTGCTTCTACTTTACCTTTATCCACACAGAGCTCAAGGTTACAGTTATCCGTCAGGCAGCATTTGTTGCAGACAGTCACGTCACGAGTGTGGCGGTCCAACGGAAGTACCAGGGGCTGGTTGTCTCGCTTCTTCCGGCCAAAGTCATTTCCAATGGCGTCACATATCTGAGGAACGAAAGTTGGTGTAGGTATTTACTTGAATACATCAATCCTATCACTAACCCTTTCATTGCTAAAGACACCAAAATCTTCAATCTTCAAGATTTGCATGTTCTTATACCAGATAAATCAGGCTTTTGGTATATTATGTCAGTTCACTGAAATCTGATATATTCGGTATAAGAACAGGCAAATCTTGAAGAGTTTGATGTATTTATCTCTATGTAGTTGGCAATTTGATTAGAAAAAACCCTTAGCATTAACCCTTTCACAGCTAGGTCTGATTCTAACCAAACGGAAATATGCAAAATATTTAAGATGTACGTGTTCTTTTACCAGATGAATCAGATTTCAGTGAACTGACATAAGCCAAAAGCCTGAATCAGACCCCACTGTGGAAAGTTTAAGTCCTATTATTCACAAAAATGCCCGCATAAACCAAAAACATTAAGTCATAATTGCTGGTCACAACAATTAATGTCTTACCTTAGATATTGTGCCATACAGACAGTCAGTTATACAGACCAACTGACAGACAGACAGACATACAGGCAGACGGTCATACAGACATACATACAGACAGCCATACAGACAGACAGGCAGCTATACAGACAGACAGACAGCTATACAGACAGACAGCTATACAGACAGACAGTCATACAGACAGACAGCCATACAGACAGACAGCCATACAGACAGACAGCCATACAGACAACCATACAGACAGACAGCTATACAGACAGACAGCCATACAGACAGACAGCCATACAGACAGACAGCCATACAGACAGACAGCCACACAGACAGACAGCCATACAGACAGACAGACAGCCATACAGACAGACAGACAGCCATACAGACAGACAGGCAGCAATACAGACAGACAGCTATACAGAAAGGCAGTCATACAGCCATACAGACAGTCATACAGACAGACAGCCATACAGACAGCCATACAGACACACAGACAGCCATACAGGCAGCCAGACAGCTATACATATAGACAGACCGACTGACAGTCAGGCAGTTAGACAAATAGACAAACAGACAGACAGACATACAGGGAGCCAGAGAGCTATACAGACAGACAGTCATACAGACAGACAGACAGACAGACAGACAGCTATACAGCCATACAGACAGACTGACTGACAGACGTGTGTACATACCAGTCGTTTCTCACACCCCAGTTTGTAGGATTCAGTCAGGGTAGAATCCACTGTCCTTGATACGTAACACGACTAGGAGGAGGGAGGAGGAGGGAGGAGGGAGGAGGAGGAGGGAGAGGTGAAGAGGAGGAGAAGGAGTGGAGGGAGGAGGAGGGGGAGGAGGAGGAGGGAGCAGGGAGGAGGAAGGAGGAGAGGGATGAGGAGTGGAGGAGGAAGGGGAGGGGTTGAGGAGGATAGAGGAGGAGGAAAGAGGATGAGGAGGATGGAGGAGAAGGAGGATGGAGGAGGAGGGAGAACGGGGGAGTGGAGGGAAGACGAGGTATGAAGAGAAGGAGTGGAGAAGGAGGGGGAGGGAGGAAGGGGGAGGAGAGATTGAGGAGGAGTGAAGGAGGAGGGAGGAAGTGGAGGGAGGAGGAGAAGGAGTGGAGGAGGAGGGAGGAAAAGGAGTGGAGAAGGAGGGATGAAGGAGAAGGAGTGGAGGAGGGAGGAGGGGAGTAAGGGTGTAGGAGGAGGGAGGGGAGATGAGGGGGAGGAGAGGGAGGGATGGAGTAGGTGTGAAGGAGTGGAGAAAGAGAGGGGGAGATAGAGAGGGGGAGATAGAGAGGGGGAGAGAGAGAGAGAGATTGAATTGGTTATATGTATGCGTGAGAGGGGGAGAGATTGTGTGTACGTGTATGTATGTAAGAGTGCGTATTCATACGAGTTAACTAATGATATCTTATCTTATCTTACTTCGTCTTATCTTACCTTATCTTATCTTATTTTTATCTAATTTCACCTTAAATCGTATTCTATCTTATCCTATTTTCATCTGATATCTTATCTTATCTATCTTATCTTATTTCATCATATATCATATTCTGTAATCTTATCGGTTATTGTCTTATCTTATCTTATCTTGTATGACTTACCTCGTTGGGAGGACAATCCACAACCGTATGACAGTCTGCAGGGTCAGACACGCTGTCACACTGATAGCACGACAGACTCGTTGCTATGGAAACAGTGGAATGTACACAGCTCTCATCTCTTCCATATTATAATGTGTGAAACAACGGGAGTGATTAGCAGGTCAGTATGGTGGGACAAACACTAAGCAAGACAGACAGAAAAGCGACGTTTTATTTTGTTTGTCCTGATGAAGACCTTTGGTCGAAACGTCGCTTTTCTGTTAGTCTTGCTTTGTCTTTGTCCGACCATACTGGCCTGCTAATCACTCCCTTTGTTTCACCTTTGATAACCACTGGCCTAGCGATCCCCTCCCTTTTTACACCATATAATAATGTGACTCATCACCACGATTTCGTTACAAAAAGTACAATGACTATATTGAAGTTGCCATTTCCACAAAAAAAAAAAAAAAAAAAATAATTTAAGTCGGCCTAACTAATTTTTGGTTTTTATTTTGGGTTTTATTTCTTCATTCCAACAACTTAATGAATATTCGATAATAAAGAAAAATACTTTGAAACAAAAGCAAGACTTACAAACAAACGAAAAAGTCATATATGAGTTTGTGAGAGTGAGTCCAATTTTTCTGACTTGTACTTGTACCAACGCCATTACCATCATCATCACCATCACCATCATCACCATTACCGTCATCTTCATCACCACCATCATCATCACCATCACCACCACCACCTTCATCATCACCATCACCACCATTGCCATCATCATCACCATCTTCATCACGTCCACTACCATCATCATCACCACCACCATCATCACCATTACCATCATCTTCATCACCACCACCACCACCATCATCATCATCATCTTCATCATCATCATCATCACCATCACCACCACCACCATCACCACCACCATCACCACCACCACCACCACCACCATCTTCATCACGTCCACTACCATCATCACCACCACCACCACCATCATCATCATCGCCAATTGCACAAGAGATACTCACCAGTACGAAGTATTGAAAGCACGATAAAAACAGTCCCCATTCCTGAAATAGAACGAAGTAAAATTGACACCGTAGATCAAATAACTTGACAGCAGCAGTTTCGTGCGGCCATTTAGTAGTAGGTAGAAAGTAAGTCCTTTAGAGCCTTATGGCCCATGGACCCGGAGCTTATCCCGATTTTTGTAGCGTGAAGCGGACAGATGACAATGGTTGCCATCCTCTGGATAGGACGCTGGTCTATCACAGACTACTTTCCCCAACCCAAATTGTGGACTGGTACCCATTTTACACCTGGGTGTGGTGAGGCATTGGAGTAAATTTTCTTGCCCAAGGAAAAACCGTAGTGCCCCTGGTAGGAATCGAACCCGGAGCCCCCAGGTTCTGTGCTGCGTCGCTACCAGTTAGGCCACCGGCGATTTAGGTCACCCCTAAATAACTTGACCAAACGCCAGAGACATTCCAGCGAGAGAGATAAACGCTTTCATCCGCCTTTACAACAGAACAAGCTAGTACGTTTATTCAGAGTTTTCAAACTTTTTAACCCTTTCATTCACAGCAGGGTCTGATTCTTGCCCAAATGAAATATAATATGCAAAATTTTCACAACTTTTGTGTTCTTATACAAGATAAATCAAATTTCATTGAACTGACATAAAATGCCAAAAGCCTGACAGTACAAGACTGCGAGCTAACCACTTAGCCACATCCGCTCCGGTCCGGCGATGGGTGCTGTAGCAGGAACCCGGGTTCGATCCCCACCCAGGTCAATTTTATGTCAGTTCACTTAAAAATCTCATTTATCTTGTATAAGATTTGGAACATGAAAATCTAGAAGATTATGGTTAAATCTAGTAAGTAGTTTGAGAAATAACCTTAGCATTGAAAGGGGTCTAATGTACCAAAACGAGGCAATGGTGCCATAGTAAAGATGTATAGGGGGGGGGGGGAGCATGAATTTGACTTGTGAAAAGAACAACAACAACCACAACAACCACAACAACAACAACAGCAACTATCACCATCACAACAGCAACAACAATAACAACCACAACAGCAATAACAACCACCACCACAATAGCGAACAATCAAAACATCACAACAACAACCACCCCCACCCCCACAACAACAACGAAATCAACAACAACCCCAACAACAACAGCCACAACAACATCAACAACAACAACCATCACCACAACAACAACTACAACTACAACAGCAGGAGCAACAACCACCACAACATCGCCCTAAAACTCTCAATAAACAAACAACCACAACAACAACAACCACCACCATCAACACAACCATTACCACCACCACAGCAACCATCACCACAACAACAGCAACAACCACCATCACCACAGCAACAAAATCAACAACCACGACAACCACCGCCACCATCACCACAACAACCACAACAACATCAACCACCACAATTACCACCATCATCACAACAACCACCACCACAACAACTGGTCGATCCCTTACGTGTAGAAGACGCCATCTTCATCGGTGACACTGTGTGATTGTATCCAATCACTTCACTGGCCACGGGTTGCTCGTCTGGAGAAGTTGATAAGTGATAAGATAAGACGTGATGAGATCAGATAAGATAAAATTTAAATACGAGAAGATGAGAGAAGTTAAAACATGATGAGATGAGATAAAATAAGAGAAGATGAGAGAAGTTAAAACATGATGAGATGAGATAAAATAAGAAAAGATGAGAGAAGTTAAAACATGATGAGATGAGATAAAAGACAAGATAAACCAAAAAAAATAAGAAAAAAACATATAATAAAGATATTATCATATAGGAAGAGATAAGATATGACAATATAAATTTTGATCCTAAATCTATATAGTGTATACAGTATAATGATAATAATAATAGTAATAATAATAACAATAATAATAATAATAATGATAATAATAATAATAATAATAATAATAATAATAACAATGATAATAATGATAATAATAATAATAATAATAATGATAACAATAATAATGATAATAATAATAATGACAATGATAATAATAATAACAATAATAATAATAATAATAATAATAATAACAATAATCTACATACTAATGGAGCTAAGGGAAATTTTACGAGCAATATATTATCGAAAACTACGCTACAAAAAATAAGAAATTTTGACCAGTATCCATAACATTAAATGTAGTGTTGCAGTGTTGTATTCTTATTGGGATAAAAGTTTTGATAATGTGCGTCCTTGAGTGTGTTGTGTGTCTTTTTAACATTTTTAATTGTAAAGCGCCCCTTGGCACTTTTAAAGTGGAAGGCGACAGCGCTATATAAATGAATTATTATTACTATTATTATTTTAAAATTTTTTTTACTTTTATTAAGCTAATTTCATGCAGTTTCTGTCCAATCCGTCGATTCGCTGCACCTCGGTTAAGATTAGCTCCTTAAAATAAATAATAATAACAATGATTCATTTATATAGCGCTGTCGCCTTCCACTTTAAAAGTCCTCAGGGGTGCTCTGCAATAAAAATGTTAAAAACCACACACAACACACTCAAGCACACACATTACTTTCGTAATCCAGGGGGAACCAGAGTTTGACAGATTGGGCGACAAGTGGCGAAATAGGTATTTTAAGACACAGATCAGCTGATACCAAAAGTCACGTGAAATGGGGAGACTTATCTAATAATAATAATAATAATGATAATAACAATGATAATAAAAATAATAATAATAATAATAATAATAATAGTAATAATAATGATGATAGTAATGGTAATAATAATAGTAATAATATATAATAGTAAAAATAATAATCATAATAATGATAGTAATAATAGTGATAATGATAGTAATGATAGTAACAATGATGATAATAATAGTAATATTAGTAATAAGAAATTAACATAACGGCATTGTATTTCCCTTGCCTAGTCTCTGAGAAGCCTTTGTCTGGTAAGTCAGTGTGAATGGAACACGATTTGACCACAGCACGATTTGGCCACAAGGTCAGTGCTGCCGGTCACTTATATTGCATTGTCCTATCTATTGTGATCAGTCATCAGAGAAGGGAGATCCGGGTTATATGTTCCCATGGCAACCAGACTTACTGGGGACGTATTCATGTTTGAGGAATGAAATCTCCCCGGGAAAGCTGCAAGGTGACGCTTGCGCCGCGCTATGGGAGTGAACGACCTCGGTCGTCTAGGCCTTCCACCCTGACGCCCGAACCGGCTCACCACAGCCGATCACAGGCCGTCTCCCCACAAATTGTCACACTAGAATGGCTGAACAATGGCAGCGGTTGAGACTTGGGGGCGCAATAGCTCAGTTGGTAGAGCATCAGACTGAAAACCCCGCTGTCGACCCAGCAGTAAAATGGGTACCTGGCCCTCCATACAGCAGTGTATTTGTCCCGCAAACTAACAGGCTTGTCTTGTCCTATGTGTTTCAATGTTTGCTGTTGGCCGGGGAAAGTAAAAAGTGTAAAGCGCGATTAGCACAATGCGTGGATGTCAGCGCTATATAAGCCTCCACTTCAACTTTAATATCAAACGAAGCTGCTGCTGATGAAGAATTATTTTTTTTTTTTTTTTAATTTAATTTAAGAAGAAAAAAGAGGATGGGAGGAGAGGGGAGAAAATTGCTACTTTTTTTTAACTCGTCAGGGTAGGGGATTGGCTGAAGACGGCTACCTAGAATGTACATAGCTGAATGGGCGAGGGGGTGGTGTGAAATAATACAAAGCATAAATTAAGAATAGGAGGCGCGGTGGCCTGACTGGTAGCGACGCAGCACATAACCCGGTGGTACTGGGTTCGATTCCTACCAGTGGCACTTCGGTCTTTCCTTGGACTGAAAATATGTCAGTTCCCTGACATCTGATTTATCTGGTATCCGAACAGTCAAATCTTAAGAAGATTTTAGTGTCCTTTGCGTTGAAAGGGTAAATTTGTTTTAACACCAGACCCTCTGGCGTATGGTCTATCCATACATCTATACATATATCCATACATCCATACATCTATACATATATCCATACATCCATACATCCATACATACATTAATTCATCCATCCATACATCCATCCATCCATCCATACATACATCGTTACATCCATACATCCATACATCCATGCATCCATCCATCCACACATCCATACATCCATACATCCATCCATACATCCATACATCCATCCATACATCCATACACCCACACATCCATCCATACATACATCTATACATCCATCCATACATCCATCCATCTATCCATACATCCATCCATCTATCCATACATCCATCCATCTATCCATACATACTCTTCCAGAGGATTTGATGTCCTTGGCGTTGAAACCGTTAACCCTTTCACAGCGAGCTCTGATTCTAGCCCAACTGAAATATACAAAATCTTGAAAATGTACGTGTTCTTATACCAGATAAATCAGATTTCAGTGAACCGACATTTGCGAAAAGGCTGAATTTTTAGGCTTTTGGCATATATCAGTTCACTGAAATCTAATTTTATCTGGTATAAGGACTTGCAAGTTTTGAAAATTTTGGTGTCTTTAGCAGTGAAAGGGTTAAGTAGTTTTTATCACCAGACCCTCAGTATTTTGAGCGCAGCGGTGGGAATGGTTCGCCAGTTGGTGTCGGTCTACATTGACGGGTTGTGAAATAATAATTTTCCAGCGAGCCCTTGGTGTTAACTTGTCCATAGAGCTCCGTCTTTCATAATATGACCTAAACGGTGGGTGAGGCCGGAGTTGTTTGTTTTAGGGATTATTTTTTGATTGTTCGTTTTAGGGTTGTTGGGGTTTTTTTTTTTGGGGGGGGGGGGAGAGAATAGTGGGTTGTTGTGTTTTGTTCTCCTTTTTTTTTTTTTTTTTTGGTTTGCTTTTCATTATTTGTTGTTGTTTTCTTTTTAAGCAGTAAACATCCTACATATGACAGTGGCTTTGTGAATACGTCCCCTGGAATATTGCCATCTTTTCAGTCGCCTTGGCAGAATCGCTCTGACCTAAAAGGTCATCTCTATCTTATCTCTATCTCTCTATCTATTGCCATACTTGGTCTTGATTGGTGGATGGCTGTTACGTGATCAAGTCACCACAGAGAGGAAGAGAAAGACAGAGAGGGAAAGACACAGACAGAGAGAGAAAGACACAGAGAGAGGGCGAAGAGAGAGAGAGAGAGAAAGACAGAGAGAGAAAGACAGAGAGAGAGGGGGGAAAGAGAGAGAAAGACACAGAGAGAGGGCGAAGAGAGAGAGAAAGACAGAGAGAGAAAGACAGAGAGAGAGGGAAAGAGAGAGGAAGACAGAGAGAGAGAAAGAGAGAGAGAGAAAGAGAGAGAGAAAGACAGAGAGAGAGGGAGAGAGAGAGAGAGAAAGACAGAGAGAGAGAAAGAGAGAGAGGAAGACAGAGAGAGAGGGGAAGACAGAGAGAGAGAGAGAAAGACAGAGAGAGACGGGGGAAAGAGAGAGAAAGACACAGAGAGAGGGGGAAAGAGAGAGAGAGAGAAAGACAGAGAGAGAAAGACAGAGAGAGAGGGGGAAAGAGAGAGAAAGACACAGAGAGAGGGCGAAGAGAGAGAGAGAGAAAGACAGAGAGAGAAAGACAGAGAGAGAGGGGGAAAGAGAGAGGAAGACAGAGAGAGAGAGAAAGAGAGAGAGAGAGAGAAAGAGAGAGAGAAAGACAGAGAGAGAGGGAAAGAGAGAGAAAGAGAGAAAGACAGAGAGAGAGAAAGAGAGAGAGGAAGACAGAGGGAGAGGGAAAGAGTGAGGAAGACAGAGAGAGAGAGAGAAAGACAGAGAGAGAGAGGGAAAGAGAGAGGAAGACAGAGAGAGAGAGAGAAAGACAGAGAGGGAAAGAGAGAGAAAGACAGAGAGAGAGAGAAAGAGAGAGAGAGAAAGACAGAGAGAGAGAAAGAGAGAGAGAGAGAGAAAGACAGAGAGAGAGGAAGACACAGAGAGAGAGAGATACAGGCACACAAACACGCATGGACTGGGGCACACACACATACAAACGCAACATCTACATATAAGGTGAAACAAAGGGAGTGATTAATAGGCCAGTATAGTAGGACAAAGACAAAACAAGCGATGTTTCAACCAAAGTTCTTTATCAAGACAAACGAGACTAAACAAAATAACAATATAACAAAATAAACAAACAAACAAACAAAAACAAAAAAACTTAGCTTAGCTAATACATACATACATCCACCCATCTATCCATACACCCACCCACCATCCATACATCCACCCATCCACCAATACATCCATCCACCCATACATCCATCCACCCATATATCCATCGACCCATGCATCCACCCATCCATACACCCACCCACCATCCATTCATCCACCCACAATCCATCCATACATCCATCCATCCACCCATCCATACATCCATCCATCTATTCATCCATACATCCACCCATCCATCTATACATCCACCCACCATTCATCCATCCATACACCCACCCACCATCCATCCATCCATCCACCCGCCCATACATCCACCCATCCATTCATCCATCCATCCATTCATCCATACATCCACCCATCCATCCATACATCCATACATCCACCCATCCATCCATACATCCATACATCCACCCATCCATCCATCCATCCACCCCACCCACCCATACATCCACCCATCCATACATCAACCCATCCATAAAAAAATGAGACAAACTTGAGAGAGTATGCAGTGCAGAAACGAGACAAAGCCAAGGAAAGCAGAAAAAATGGAGAAA
>JAUEKZ010208702.1:0-2500 GCA_031471865.1 Melibe leonina
TATATCCCCTCCACCCCCCCCCCGCCATACTTTATCCCCTTTCCATTCTCTTCCCCAACTTATTGAATACCATGCATTCTTTCCTCGTCTTTTCTGATAGATTCAGCGCCAGATGTCACTGATCAGACATTGTAATGCGAACTGCCTTTCTGTAAATGGCCACAGATCTGAGAGAGGGAGAGATAGAGAAAGAGAGAAGGAGAAATGTATATATATATGACAGAAAGAGAAGGAGAGAGAGGAAGAATGAGGGAGATGGAAAGAGGAGGGGAGAGAGAGAGGGAGAGAGAGAGGGGGAGAGAGGGAGAAGGAGTTTAACCTTTTCGATGCTAAAGACACCAAAATCTTCAAGATTTGCCTGTGCTCATACCAGATAAATCGGATTTCAATTACTTGGTAGAAGAGCACATAAATTTTCAAGATTGTACATAATAATAAATCAGTTTAGTTAGAATGAGACCTCGCTGTGATAGGGTTAAGGTGAGACGCGGCCAGGATTTTTAACCCCTCACCATTCAGCACAGAGACAGATGCTTTTCTCATTGATCTATGGCGCCGGTTGGTCCGTAGTCAGATTTATGAAAGGCTGAGACTTGATAGCATTTTGACAAGACTGATTTAAATAATCGAGTAACATATCGTTCCATCCATCGCTCGATGTGATTTATTTATACAAGCGTCTCAGCCTTATGTAATATCAAAATGGACTGCTAGGCTGAGCCTGTGGTAAACTGGGGAAAAGAAAAGTTAATTGTTGCAGACATGAAAAAGACAGATAATAATAATAATAATAATAAGATTATTTATAAAGCGCCTTTCGCCGAGGTCTCAAGGCGCTCAAAATAACACCACCTACGTCATTACTCGACATTCATATTAACCCTTTCACAGCTAGGTCTGATTTCAAACCAACTGAAATATGCAAAATATTGAAAATGTACGTGTTCTTAATATACCAGATAAATCAGATTTCAGTGAACTGACATATTCCAAAAGCCTGAAATTCAGAACTGGCAAATCTTTAATATTTTGGTGTCTTTAGCAGTGAAAGGGTTATAATCTCATTTCATTCAGGGAGCGGCAGATAAGAGATGAGTATATAGACCAATACATAATATTTTAGTTGTAAATGTATCAACTTGGATTTATTTTGTTGTGTCTGTCCTAAAGAATGTCTTCGGCTGAAACAATGGTTGGTGATGTTATTTTAACTTTATCTTTTTCATGCCTGTTAAAATTAACATTTCTTTTCCTTTCTCTACTTGGAAAATTCAGTCAACCAAGTGACCTATAAGAAAGAACATAAGCAACCGTTTCTAAGTGCTTCTTTTTCTTATCCTTTCTTTTCTTCCATCCGCTCTCATTTCACATTTATTTAACATTGTCTGGGCTATGCATTGGTTCAATGTCCAATTCACCACGGAAAGCGATGTAGATTGCCAGACGAAATGTACTGCTTCATTCATTCACAGCACAAGTCTAGCTGGGTATTTCTATCATAACTCCATCTTCAAATTGCCATAGCTTTTTTTATTATTATTATTATTATTATTATCATTATTCTTCTTATTACTATCCTTTTTTTCTTCTTTATCATTGGACCCGTTTCAATCGCAGCACTCCAGCCGCAACACATCAATACTTTATAATTACCTCCCCTCGTTTCTTGCGCCAGGCTGTGAATTCCTCCAGGCGGCAGCACTTGCAACAGCAGCAGGCAGTGGAGCAGCTGTCGCGGTGGGCGGCGACCGAATTTCTCGTCTGGGTCAAGTTACCACCATGGCTGACCAAGGAATCTGATTGGTCGATGAATCCACCAATCACTGCAAAGGGCGGGAAAGAGAAAACGTGAATGTTTCGCTTCAATTTTGAACCCCTTCGATCTCGTAAGTCTACCTTGATTATCCGATATTTATTCACGAGGGCCATTCGATATCAATTCTCTGCACCTGTCAGTGGATTTATAGTAGTAGTAGAAATAGTAGTAGTTGTTGTTGTTGTTGTTGTTTTTGTTGTTGTATTAGTGGTGGTGGTAATAGTAGTAGTAGTTGTAATAGTAGTAGTAGGAGTAGTAGTAGTAGTGGTGGTGGTGTCGGTAGTAGTAGTTGTTGTTGTTGCAGAAGTTGTAGTAGTAGTAGAAGAAGAAATAGTAGTAGTTGTAGTAGAAGTAGTTCTTGTTGTTGTTGTAGTAGTAGAAATAAGTAATAGTATTAGTAGTAGTAGTGGTCGTGGTAGTAGTAGCAGTAGTAGTAGTGGTGATGGTGGTAGTAGTAGTTGTAATAGTAGAAGTAGTAGTTGATGTTGTTGTTGTTGTCGTTGTTGTAGTAGAAAGAAGTAATAGTAGTAGTAGTAGAAAGAAGTAATAGTAATAGTAGTAGTAGTAGTAGTAGTAGTAGTAGCAATGGCGGATTTACCTAAAGGACACAGTAGACACTGCCCCCCCCCCCCCCAAACTGTCCAACAGCATTTCATCAACATTATGATATCACAATCATCAAAA
>JAUEKZ010208702.1:5000-10586 GCA_031471865.1 Melibe leonina
TTTTGAATTTCATTTCGCGAGGAGCAAAAATAAGAAGACAACCGTCGGGCAGTTTAACCCTTTCACAGCGAGGTCTGATTCTCACCAAACTGAAATATGCAAAATCTTAAAAATGTACGTGTTCTTATACCTGATAGTCAGGCTTTTGGCTATGTCAGTTCACTGAAATCTGATTTATCTGGTATAAGAACAGGCAAGTTTTGAGGAATTTGGTGGCCTTAGCAGTGAAAGGGTTAAATTGGAGGCCGGTTAATTCGGCTGCCTGGATCTGTATTTGAGCACTCAGCCCTTACTCCATCTTTAGCCAGACAGAGACCTGAGCCCCAACACTGCATGATGTGATATCAAGAAAAGGAGTGGCTCTTCCTACATTGAAAGTAGAAGTAGAAACCTCAAGAAGAGCTCTTTTTGATTTAAAAAATGTCTTTGGTGACACGACGCTTTGATATCCTCATTACGGAAAACAACTTTCTTCAAAGAATTCGAAGAGTGTTTGGTCGACTTTGAAAACGAAAACAATTTTGGTTTGTTTATAAAGAAGGCCAAAATAAAACAAAAAGTGTAAGTATTAAAATTAAAATCTCTAATTAGAGATTTTTAGTCTAGTCTATCAGATTCTATTTTGGTACCATTTTGTACTTCCAGTGCACGAATCACGCCTTCCATCAAGAAATATAGGTAAATATAAATGCTATGTTATTACACACTTTCAGTAGTGAGTGATAAAGAGCTTTGCTAGGGGCATTTGTATATAATGCACCCTTGCATCTATATATTGGCACCGTAGCAACGAGAGAGGCCTTGAACTTTCGTGGCGTTGACGTGACGACATAATTAGACGCGCAAGAATACAATCAAATGGTTTGTCTAATTATGGCATATTCTCTAATTTAATGGTTCCATTAAATAATTGCACAGTTTCTGAAAATATTCCAGAGGAATCTTTGCTAACTGTACTTTAATTGTTTTAATGGAGGTGCAAAAAAACCCAACAAACTTGTATTGGTTTGAGGCACTCGTTCTTTGTAATAGCACTCCTAAAGTAGTGCTATGGTCAAGAGATCGATGCCGAAAACCAATACAAGTTCAAAAATCCTAGTCTGGTCTCTCGTCTGCCGCTGTTCCAGCATGATTGTATCTAGGCTGGCAGTACCGTTAGAGTCATAGAGGCACTCAAGCTTCTGCACGGCGTCAACATGTTGGTCCCTCGCAGAAGTTTTTTGACGGACCAACTATCTTCATTGACCCTACCACGAGGATGAATCAATATTATAGGCAGATATCTACAGAAATCGACCTGGGTTGATGTACTTTAGAGCCTAGCGATCCCCTCTCTTTTACACTTTACTTTAGAGTAGGAGTAGGATAAAAACGGAAATCAATACACACTCACTCCTTGTGCAATTAACTTGTCCAAATTTTGGCAATAAATGATCTATCACTATAGATTTTCTATGATGGTTTTAAAGGGAAGAAGAAAGAATGAGTACTCCATGAATAATCCATAAATAAATGTCAACTTGTTTCTCTATAATGGACGGAACATTTTAGACACAATCTTTAGACTTCGGGCTTTTGAATTTGCCGTAAAAATGGGACTTAATTTTTGCTTCTTTAATCTTTTCAGTCTTAGTCTTAAGTAAAAGAAACTGGGGGCTTATCTAGCACTGATATCTACGAATCGATGCCCATCGCGCTTTTTACTTCCCCCGGCCAACAGCAAACATTGAGAATTATGAAACAAAACAAGCGCATGCACTGTAATGAGCCCCCTCCACGTTCAGATTCAAAACCAAAACTTGAAGCTATCAACGAAAATCACGTAGAAAAGGAGATTTTTACATATTTCTGTTGGGTAAGAATCAGACTTCCCTGTGAATGGGTTAACTAATCAGTGGATCGATTGTGATTTTTCACTATAAAAGAATGCACACACGCACACACAAACACACACACGCACACACACACACACACACGCACACACACACACAAACACACACACATATACACACACCCACCCACACACACCCACACACACAAACACACACACCCACACACAAACACACACACGCACACACACACACACACGCACACACACACACAAACACACACACATATACACACACCCACCCACACACACACACCCACACACACAAACACACACACCCACACACAAACACACACACGCACACACACACAAACACACACATATATATACACACACACATACACACACACCCGCAGGTTTTATTTTATAGATAGAGAAGATTAAGAAACACCTTGTGATACTACGATAAAAAAAAACACGGAATAAGCAAATAGAATAATATATTATATTCGACTATGCTGGACACATGATATGGGAAGCAACTGAAAATCGGAAGCTGCAAAGTGAAAAAATACAATAAAGTGATAATATAAATCCGAAATGAAAATACCACGAGTGAGACTTCCGATATTATTTGCCCACGAAGAGTAGTTAGTTATCTCCCCTGTCTGTGTAGCAATTAAGGGGCAGTAACTCTAAGAGCTAAACATGATATCGTATGACTTGATGGATGGGAGGGAAGCTCTTATCTCCATGCTAATGATATTTTTATAATAATTTGTTACAGTAGTCGCTGTTAGTGGATAGTTTGTTGAGTTTTCTTCTTTTTTTTTTCCTTTTTGTTCTTCTTTGTTTTTTTTTGTTTTTTGTTTTTTGTGTGGAAGATTTGAATTACCAATGTCACCTTACTTCATCCAGCAGCAGCTTTGATTGGCGCAGGCCTTCCCTTGCAAGCTCCTAACCCACTAATGGAAAACAGTCTTAACCCTTTCACGGCTATGTCTGATTTTAAACCGACTAAAGTATGAAAAATCTTGAAAATGTACTTGTTCTTTTACCAGATAAATCCGATTTCGGTCAACTGACATGATAAAAATTATGCCAAAAGCCTGAAATTCAGGCTCATTATGCCTACACATCCTGACTTTTCTCCTGATACCAGACGCTCAGGTACTTCAGGGTAAATGTCTCTCATTACTGTTCCTGTCATTATTCGAACAAGCTGTTCGTGTATCACAAGACGGGAGACGCTGCCTCAGCCACTGGGCATCGGGGATCAGAAGTAAAATATATAATAATAATGATAATAATAATGATAATGATAATAATGATAATCATCATAAAAATAATGATACTAATAATAATAACATTAATAATGATAATAAAAATAATAATATTAATAATGATGATAATATTGATAAAGATAACAATAATAATGGTTCTAATTTTGCGAGCAATATATACTAAAAAATTACGTAACACAAAATAAAAACAACAACGAAATTTCGAGATTAGAGGTTTGATCAGCCGTAATTCAGACGAGAACGCAAAGCCCGAAGCTCTGAACTAGACATCAGAGGTTTGATCAGCCCTTCGTCGATATACGAGTATTATTGGAAACTATTCCCCGAGCCCCACAAGGCAAATATTCTTTCATTCTAGGTAATAATTTCCATTATAACATGCAGTAATGGTCGATCTAAGATAATAAACCTTTGATCCAAAATAAAGTTGAAATATACAAAGAAGAATTTACAAAAAATGAATGTTAAATAATAATTATTTTTAAATAATAATCGAGTCATGGTGCATTCATCCGCTTAGCGAAGTGGCGCGAATGACCAATGAGGTCACAAGGAGAAGGTCAGCGGTCAAACATAACATGAGACACAAGGAGGGCATGTCACAACACAGTCTATATACAGACATAGTAGTTATCCTAGCAAGCCCCTCCTTATTGGAAGAATAGTATCATTGTTTATTTATATTATGTCCACGTTTTGTTAATGAAAGATTGAGACATTTATGCCTAAATGTGTTGGGGACAAAACAACAAGAGAAGAGTTTTTACGCTTAATAAATTAAATAGTCAAAATAGGATAAAACAGAGAGAGATGGAGTCACTATTTCTTAGCATACAGTTGGAATACCAGAATTATCTCTAATGTAATCGTAACATATGGCAGCGCATGGCGTGGCCGAGTATGAGTGTAATGTATATTTGTATACATTATATATATAACGTTTTTATATTCATGTTCATAAACTATTACAGTAAATATCTTTCTCTGACATTGACTTGTCGGCAAGTAACTATTATTATATGTATATTGTTGAGTTGTTTTGATGTAAACACTGGTTTAGTTTTGGCTTCACTGTCTAATAAAGAACTACACTTCTTTAGCATTACTAAAATCAGCGGTCAAAATTTTCTCACATATATTATGACCGCTGGCCTTCACCTTATAATGTCACTTTCAATTTATTCATGCCATTTCGCGAAGCAGATGAATAACGAATGCACACGACTCGGTTATGATTAAATAAAGCAAATTAACTTTTAATATTTATTTTTCGTCAATTTTGTTTGTTTGTTGGTATAATATATTATTTCATCTTTAGTTTTTATCAACAGCTGGATATCAAATCTTCTTAGATCAACCATTTAGTACATGTTATATTAGAAGAAAAAAAAGATTGAAAAAAAAAGTTACTTCAAGCGTCTAAAAGTCTAATTATCTGCGTGCTAGCTCAATTTACGTATCAAACAAGGGGGAGGGGGGGGGGGGGTGGTGTGACATAAAAGAAATGTGAATCTTTAATCACGACATAAGCTGATATCCCTTTGAACTAAATGGAGTCTGTAACAGACTCCTAATTAAAAGCCTATCCTACCTTGTAATCATAATTGGCCTGATTTCTTCTTCTTCTTCTTTTTTTTTTTTTTTTTCTTTTTGCCTAGAAACTCTACGCCTTATATCCCCTGGCAGTTAGTAATTAATTCTTTATCAAAGAACGCCACGAAATTGGTTCATTTTTGGTTTGGTTTTTAGTTGCTTTTTGTTTTTGTTTTTCATCTGCGGGCAATCTTTGGGCAATCTGCGGACAATCTCCGGGCAATTTTTGGGCAATCTGCGGCAATTTTGGGGCAATCTGCGGCAATTTTGGGGCAATCTGCGGACAATCTGCGGGCACTCTGTGGCCAATCTAAGGGCAAACTGCGGGCCTTCAGTGTCTAGAACCCATACTATCATCACCTTCTCTCCCGACATGCAATATGCAATATGTCATATGGAAGAGCTTAAAAGTGTTTGTCTCCCTTATCGCCCTCTTCTAACGCGTCTCGTTGCCAGGAGACGCGACGCGTTGCTAGGAAACAGACGAAACAGACCATCATGGCGTCAACCGTTTATGACGCCTTCTGCGCTCCTCTCGTTCGTGGCGAGGGGATGGATGGAAGCACTCGTACAATTTGTTTCTATTACTTGGAGCAGTAAGCATCTCGTGGTGTCTTGTGGTGTGTGTATGTGTGTTGATTCATGGCGGCATTCCTTCCCACTTCTCCAGGACAATCAGGCAGTAAATCTGCCAGCCTGTGTAAGTAGTGTTATCACCATTAAAGTTAAAGTTAAAGTGGTATCCACGAAAGTGTGCTCATTGCGCTTCACACTTTTTACTTTACCCGGCCAACAGCAAACATTGAAACACATAGGACAAGACAAGCGCCTGTTAGGCGTGTTATAATTTGTTTGTGGGAC
>JAUEKZ010208735.1:0-10585 GCA_031471865.1 Melibe leonina
GATTCCAGCACGATCGGATTCTAGCACGATTTTTGGCTACTCCCGGGACCGTGCTAGAATCCGGCGAGCACTGTACTGAAGTCCAAAACTAAAACGTGAACAGGTAGGTCTTGCACTGAATAAGACAATGGAGTGACCATATAGATTATGTAATGAATAAAAGAAATCGTGAAGAATTCAGTAAGAGCTGTACAATTTATATGTAAAATGGTTTATTTTCATGTACATTAAAAGTTATTGTCATAGAATGAAAACTACCTCAAACAAGTGATGGATGGAAAGCTATATGGAATGTTTTTATAAGTATAAATGTACAATTGAATATTCATGTAAGGTAAGTCTTTAAAATGAATTTTTTTTTTTAAATTAAAAAAAAAAAATACCTATAAAAACGTCACAATTGAAATTATAAAAATTGACAAAAACCCATGGAATGAGATATGATGTACAAAGATAGCTTTGAAAATAGACTTTGTTAGAAGATAAAATTTATTACATATAAATGGTTATGATGGGAATTACCAGTCTAAAATATATGGAATGATTCTGTGTAGAAATGGAACATAAAACATTTGAATCACTGGCACCTTGAATGGTAAAAAAACTGATTTTAAAAAGAATTCAAGAGCTTCAAGGACACCATTTAATTTATCCTTTATGAATTCATCCACCAAGGCAATATAAAGTCGAATGTAACAATGGTTCTTATTTTCATAAAGCTTCCACATTTTGGCTCAAAACACTTTACACCCACCCCTGACCAAAAAATGACACAAAACATAGACACTTGCAGACTATTGGGAATGATAGAAAACCTTTTTAAATGGGACAAACAACACTGCCTTAGTGTTATTGCCAGCCAGGTATAAAATCAACACCTAAATACACATGAGGCAATCAGGGTGAAATTTCTTTTCCAACATGAATAGCTCTCATGAAGTTACAAATGGAATATCAATCCCTGACTAACAGAGTCAATTCCGCTAACACAACAGAAACAACATCATTACCTCAATCTTTATTTACAGGAGTAAAAATAAATCATTTATTCGTTTTCAAATTTCACATCCAATCATTCCTTCACACACTACATTATCATCATTAACAAGCACTGTATTGCCCCTATTTAGCTCACCCTAGAAATCTGGAGATAAAATACATCGCCCTGGTGTGCGCAAGTACCTACCATAATATTATGTTACATTAACATTATTTAGACATAGGATAATTCAATATAAAAGAAATGCTCACTAATTGTATTTTCTCTTTTCTTTCACATCACTTTCAATCAAACAGATAAAAAGACGAAAATTTACATAGAAAATTCACTTGGTGGTTGTTTCTCAGGCAATCTCCCGGCTTCTTCTCTTTCAGAGTCTGAATTCAGAGGTGGCTTCTCATTGTATCCCTGGGGTGGGGGCACGTTGCGGTAACGTCTTTCTCTGTCAGAATCGTAGCTCTGCTCAGGAGGGACACGGTATCCTTCGTTGGGAGGTGGGCCAAAGCGCTGTGGTGGGGGTCCCCCCATCTGATAGGGTGGATAGCCCGCCCGCTGGGGAGGAGGGCCTTGGTTCAATTGGGGAGCTGGGACAGGAAGAAATAGACAAGATATGATTATGATATAAACCACCTAGGTGCGAAAAACAGAGAGACTGGGATTAAGAATCTTTAAAATGAGCAACACTTCCCAATCATGCATGTAATCCGTTAAAAGTGAAAATAACTTTGTTCAGTAAACAACAAATATTACTATTGTCATTAATCTGTCCATGCGATATTTAAACAACAAAAATCGAAATCACCCCTGTTATTTGAGAGATATGATAAGACATGTCGTATCTATTTGTAGAACAAACACTGTGTAAGTCCTTCCAACACAAATATAACATTCATTGCGTCCGCCATTTCTAAGGACGAATCAAGCCTAGGATGACCACACGCAGCTAAGTTTTTACTTGTTTGTTTGTTTATTTTGTTTTTTTGTCCCGTTTGTCTTGACAAAGACCTTTGGTCGAAATGTCGTTTGTCTTGTCTTTGTCACAATATAATGGCCAGTTAATCACTCCCTTTGTTTCACTTTCGATAACCACTGGCCTAGCGGTCCCCTCTCTTTTACACAAATATAACAAGTAATTTCCCATGCCAACCTCAAACAGAACACCATCCAAAGTGTTGAAACACAGACTAAGACATGGCTAAAATTTAAAAGTTTTGTATTTTACTTTAAATGAAATGCTGGATCGATTTTCAAGAGAGCAAAAAAAAAAAAACCACTGTGGAGAGATTATTCTTCGAGCGAGCTAGATCTCCCACGAATTCATCTCAACATTAAAATCTTGCCAAAGTGTGAGTTTTCACTTTTCAGCACTTCCCAGTAGGATTGTATTCCAAGTTACAAAAATCAAGATGGTATCTCCCTCGACCTTATAGTTATAGAGTCCTAGCAGTATTTTGGGACAGCATTAATTAAGTCAGACTTTTCAAAATTTTCTGGGAATGCATTATTACTTTATAGTAGTACATTCATGCCTTCAAATGACATGCACAAACAAGTTTTTCAATATATATATTCATAATCTTGCATTTTCTGAGAGAAGAAGGAGCGCCTCAACTCAATAAGGAAAACTTGATGACATTTGTGTTCCCCTTACAATCTTACAAAAATGTTATTACTTTGGAATCTTTAACTTTAATGCATTGTTTTTCAATCTTACTTTTATGGCTACATTCAAATTCTTCCACAGTACACATTCTATCTAAACAAATATTGAAACATCAATAACTTTTCCACTTTTTTTGACACATCGGTGCATTTAGTTTCAATTGTTTGAATTTTGTAAAACAACAAATTTTGGGAAAAAGTTACAATTTTTTATTACCAATTTTAATTCTAGGGTTTGAAATGGCAAAAAACTGTGGAGACAAATTAAATAAAGTGATAATTAGACTTTTTGCCTATAATAAGATCAATAGCAAAAGACAGAGAGCCCAATGGAAATTATTCACCAGGAGCATTTGAGGGGCAGCAGAGGCGTCCCGGTCTGACGATTAGGAGGTGAACGGCAATAAGTCAAGTAAGTCATGTTTCAAACAAATAATTTCAACCGTGGTTACATCTTGACTTACCTGGTCTGGTGACAGAGGTAGGAGCCACGGGATAATGGGAATGTCTTCTGTTATGGAACAGCTTAGGACCCTTTGAAGAGCGTGCCTTACGTCTTTGCCACCAGCAAATAAACAGCACAGTAAGGAATGCCACAACTACAGCACCAACAATAGAGCAGCCAACAATAATCCCAATGCTGGAGGGGAAAAAAATGGTGAAAAGTATTACTTTCTGACCATTAAAAAAATAAATAAATTGTGAATTCTCTTTAAAAGAACAGTGTTAAATTCTTAGATCATGTAATCAGTGGTTAAATGTGTCAATCGACATAAATTACATCACCTACACAATAAATTTTTTTCTTTCACAGGTAACGACAGAAAGAATTTTACCTGCTTTGATAACTTTAAACTATTTTCTAATTTTTTATTACTGTGTTACGCACACTTTCTTTAATCAGAACTCTGTCAAAATCTGTTGCTTTGCTAAAATGACTAACACTTCCAAGATAATTGTGAATGGAATCAGCTCAGTGTAAAAAAAGGGACTTTCTTTAATTAACGACAATGGTTCATTCTCATAAAAAAAGAATCCCTTTCCTTCTGAAAGACGGTAACAACATCGACTCTTGTTAAAAAAAAATATAACAAGGCATTCTTCATCCTTTTTCTTTATTTTAAATTTTATGTCGGAACTTACATTTTTGTCCTATTTTTACACATCATAATCCACATTTCTTTATAATATATTCCTCATCCACATTTTATAAACAACGCATTGGAGATTAGAAATTTTTAAGCACTATACGTACGGAGCACAACAGTGACGATTGAAAGAGTTGCCGCAACAATCCCATAGACACTCAATGTAGTCTGGTTGCTGGCTGAAATAATGTCTGTACTTTGCACATCTCCATGCCGAAATACCTGAGAAATAAAAAGTTTTAATAGTGTTATAGTATATCCCTGTCAGTGTCATCAGTGTGTTTACTAAACAGGGTTTTATACCACGCCTTTTAGCTGAGTTAGGAGTATTTCTTAGGGTTTAATATTCTACAATCTGACATATGCCAAGCTCAACACCCGGTATAGAGAATCAGATCTTGGCGTAATTGTGTGTGTGTGCATAATAATGTAAGAGCATGCATGTTTCTATTCGATTCTCTATCTCTCTATGTGTGTGTGTGTGTGTGAGAGAGAGAGAGAGAGAGAGAATAGTGAGAGAGGCTCCTCCTCTTGTCCTCTCACACATTTATCTCTTGTGTGCAGCTGGGTGAGAGACATGAAGTTGACCAAACAGATACAGTAACAATTTCTGCATCACAGGCCCAAACCAAAGCATATATACACCCAAGGCCTTATGATGAAATCCATTGTTTATCTGTTATTCATTATGTTATATTCTTTTATCTAGACCTAATCATTAAAGTTTCTTATTTATTTTTGCCTCATCATTCTATTGTTTCCTGTCTATGGCAGATCCCTATGCCTATGTCTGATATGTAACATTGTAAAATGATATAATATATACCCCATTGAGGGGTCAATAATTCTTTTATCTTATATTATAAAACGAAAAAAAAAATGGTAGATGGGCCCTATCAATAATTAGGCCTTTTATATACAGTCAAGTCACATTAATGATAGAAACTACTGGCTATGGTCAATGTGAAGAACGTTTTCATTTACCCAATCTGGCAAAAGAAAGGCATAAACACGGAAGTGGGTTCTCTGGAGATGATGCCAATCGTCGAAGACGATAGAAAAGTTTTCTATACTTTAAAAAAAAGGAAAAATCGTCACAAAAACTAATGATAATGTAAAGGAATAGTAAAAGTATCATGTGGAATACCTGCGACGAAAGATAGTAATGTCAGCGTCTGAAAGATCACCTGTACCGCCATTTTGGATTGGAATCACAGGTGAGAATAAACAAACATCGAAATAGACTGTCTGAGCCCAGAGCTTGCTATTCATAAGACGAATGTGAATAGACACTCAGGTAGCGTCGATTTAGCTAATATGTATTTCCTCTACCTATTCCTACTTTTTAATTTAGAACCTTAATCTTTCAACCGTTCATTAGAATGAGATTTGAATTTAAAAAACTTGTTGCTTATATCAAAGGTTTTATTATTTGAGAATGAAATGCATTTTTTGCACAGGGAAGGAGTGTAGAAGACACAGTATGTTAGTTTTATACTCTAATGTTATTTGACACTTTGGTATAGGGAATACACACTTTATAAAAAATCGGAACGGAGGGAAATCTGAAACAATAGACGCATGACTAAAAGAAAGACACGACACGAGAATAAGAATGGACCCCTCGCCCCACGAGGCTGGCACCTGTCATAGACAACTTCTTGTGTGTTGTGCACCCACTCTCCTCAACTCCTCTTCAAGCTTTTCTTGGATTGACGTCTTACAGTTTGACATGTAAATATCTAGTCTATGTCCTGTGTTTTTTTGGGGTATTCAAGTTAGGTGGTGGTTTTCTGTCTGAATTTGGACCTCCTCTTAGACAAGACCTCCATGCTCTAAGACTAGAAAAATGTTTCGAGGTTAAAAAAGACTGGGCCCATCTAGATAGTCTCGAGATTTTGTTCCCATCTTCTTTTTGGTGTTGTCTCTCCCTTTTAAATACCTAGACCTATCTACCCATGCCTCTGATTATTAAAATTACATCTGAAATGTTGCACTTCATCTATCTAGATAGGCTAATGCTCTAATTTTATGTGTCAGACTACAATATTTCAGTGGACTGAAAATGCCAAAAGCCTGAATTTCAGGCTTTTGACATAACTAGATGTAGGTAGATAATCTGTCAGTCCACTTAAATCGGACTTATTTGGTTAAAGAACAGGCAAATCTTCTAGAACTTTTGATATATCTGATATCTTAGACAAGTCCTTTGTATTGAAAGGGTTTTAAAAAAGGGGTGGAAAAGTGAAAAGTTTTCATTGCTGTTGCTGGCAAAATGAAAACAATACAAGTTGTAATTGACGTAAATTTGCTTTGGGTCCATATCCATTTGCTTGTCTGGCTAATTCTCTGTGTGTGTTGCATCTTTACCTGTGCCTCTGTTTACATTCTCAGTCATTACCTGTTGGATGTTGCAGGGATGACTCATCCTTCTGTAATGCACACTCTGTTCAATCTCTCTCTTTATGTGATCTACCTGTTGAAATACCTGATGCACTTGTGCATTCCTTTTCTAAGGGAGAAAAGTCTATCAGGAGGCCTCACTAATTGTCAAAATGTTCTGTTTTTTCACTATTTTTCAAATTAAAACTTTCAAATTAATTTATTTTGTTCCAAAAAAATTATGCCTAATTTTGTATCGGATATTATTACTGTCAGTTATTGAAATAGTCTTTAATTTTGCAATATTCGACAGCCTGTGTTAATATGAAATTTTCATTTTCAGATGTGAGGCAGACTGATGCTATATATCCAAGTGAGAGACGATGCATTTGTTGGAGGTCCCTGGCCCAAGTGGAGGCTTCAGTCAGCATTTGATGCTAGTGATAGAGTATGTTGGTAACCTGTTTGCTTTCACATGTGGTAAAACGTAATTGAATAAAAAATAGTTGTGGTATATATCTACACATATAAGTCACCCCATTAGAGCTTTAAGTCCACTTGGTCTCTCTTGACTTCCTTTTGACTCCTCTTGATCTGATTTTTCCATATTCTCATATTCTTTTCTTGTTAAAAAGGGGTTTATTTTCTCTAATTTATTGCATTTTTTTTTTTTAACCTTTACACCTTTGTACATTTAAAAAAAAGGAAATTATGCACTTGTGTGTATGCCCTGCAGTGATGAAAGCTTTCTTCTTTAGCTCTACCACGAGCGTTGAGAGTCTAGTTTCCGTTCTGAGCTTTGGCATATATATACCACATTACAATGCCTCTAGTGACTACAAACTGTGTCACTCGTTTATGATTTACTGTATTCATTTACAGTTGCATCAGAGGTTGACATCTGTTCACCCTAGTAGATATATCTCAATTTACCATATTTAGGCAACTTGATGTTTTGCCTCGTCTTAGATAGAGTCATAGTTCAATGTGGCCTTGCACAAAAGGGTTTGATCCAGCGGCTAAGATTATATAATTAATGTGGGTGTTTTCTGCTGAAGGCCAAAGTTTTTTTTAACTTTGAAGTCTTTGTCCATTAAATTGAAATAAAAGTTAACTAGGCACTTCTGTGTGTATACCCTGCAGTGATGAAAGCTTTCTTCTTTAGCTCTACCACGAGCGTTGAGAGTCTAGTTTCCGTTCTGAGCTTTGGCATACCACATTACAATGCCTCTAGTGACTACAAACTGTGTCACTCATTTATAATTTACTGTATTCATTTACAGTTCCATCGGAGGTTGACATCTGTTCACCCTAGTAGATATATCTCAATTTACCATATTTAGGCAACTTGATTTTTTGGCCTTGCACAAAAGGGTTTGATCCAGCCACTAAGATTATATAATTAATGTGGGTGTTTTCTGCTGAAGGCGGATAGCTCGTTGTCCGTGCTGCCGGCCAGGCGATGGGTGCCGTAGCTGGGTCCCGGGTTGGAACCCCACTCTGGAAAATGTTTTTTCTGTTTCTCCATTTTTTCTGCTTTCCTTGGCTATGTCTCGTTTCTGCACTGCATACCCTATCAAGTTTGTACTATCTGTCAGCTGGCTTATAAATTGTAAACAATAACAGATAATTATAGGGATATAAAATATAGTTAAGACACCTCAAGTTATCCTGTTAGAGCTATAGTCCGCTTAGTTGGTCTGGTTTTCTTTTTGACTTGGCTTAATTGTAAAGTTGCATATCCCTTAAATTTGTTAATTTAACCCTCAAAAAATTGAAAGTGATTCATTTTCTTGAAAAAATTTTTTTTTTTTTTTTTAACTTTGAATTCTTTGTCCATTACATTAAAATAAAAGTTAACTAGGCACTTCTCTGTGTATGCCCTGCAGTGATGAAAGCTTTCTTCTTTAGCTCTACCACGAGTGTTGAGAGTCTAGTTTCCGTTCTGAGCTGTGGCATACCACAGACGAAGGGTCTGGCCTCCAGTGACTACATGCTGTCTGTTACTCGTTTATAATTTACTGTATTCATTTACAGCTGCATAGATTGATTCCATTCTCTCTACTCTAAGCATACTTTTCAACCATTTCAATTCTTAAGTTATTTTTAATCAGGCTAACTCGATATATCAAAATCTTCAAGCTTATTTATACCAGATTAATCAGATATATCATATAAGTGAACTCGTATTTCAGGCTTTTGGCATAAGTGGTATCTGGTACAAGAACATATGGATTTTGAAGATTTTGCATGTTTGGTTAGAAACTGACCTGGCTGTAAAAAAAAAATTTAAATTAATAATTATTGCATTCAGTATATTTTATTATTGTTGCAAAACCTGAATTTAAAGAAAAATATTTGTTCAAAAGCAAAGCTGTAGTGGTGTAATTGGGTTTTAGTCTTGACTGTGTGTTTTCTGTGGTGATGAGAATTTCTTCCTCAAGCTCCACCAGGAGCCATGAGAGTATGTTCGATTGTCTGAGCAGTCGACACACACAGATATATAATTAATATCTATGGAAACAAAACTGAATCGTATGTTTGTTAGCTAGACTTCTTTATTAAAAAATTAATTTATATTAACTGTTGCAAGGTCTATCATATCAAACACAGTGCCGTTTCGAAAAGTTCTTGAATTGTCAACAAGAAATTGCAGATCTGGCTGATCAGCGTAGCAGGCGTATGTCGTGCAGTGATGAGAATTTTATTATCACGCTCTGCCATGACCTGTGAAAGTCAAGATGTCGGTTTATCTGACATTCACACTCCCACAGATGAGTGGACTGTCATTCTCTTATTTTTCCCAAACAGTTACAGAACAGCCTTTTTTTATTTTTTTTATCCATATTTTTTCATTTAAGATTTGTGTTGTTTTTTTTTTCTTTTACAGGTTTTGGTCTCAAATCACCATTGAGAAACAGTTACTGACCTGACGGATTGTTTTGTGCCTTACATGGTGAAGAGTTAACATACGCAATTACCAATGAATCGGATGGAGACACCACACTGTAAGAACATTTGTAAATTATGTGTTTGTAGTGAGGGCTACTATTGTTGCAAAAGCCCTCATTTTCTCTTTATATTTTTCAAATTGAATCTTTCCTATCAAAGCTTTATTTTCTGTATATTTTTTTTAATTCACAATAGACTAGGTTTCTATGAATAAAATGCTGATAATATATTTTTCGGCCCCATCAAACTGGCCTTAAAAAGAAAGCAAATGCAGCATGAATGGTTTGAGATCTGACTGTGCTGTGTAAGGATAGTATGAGTGATAAAAATGGACATTTATTTAGCACAGCATACCTGTCCCCCAATGAGGGGAGGCTGTGGGCGCTGGGTCTGTTTGTCCTGCAGGGATGACACATTTCTTGTCCTGTAGCTCTACATTGAGCAGTGAGAGTTGGTTCGATTGTCTGAGCAGTTGACGACAAACAGTTAATAGTAGGCGGGTCAGGCTTGATACAGAACTATTTGAAAGTTTTGTTTTATTTTCCTCGATGAGAAATATTATAATTTTTCTCTATTTAATTAGCTCTACAGCTTCATGGTTAATCTTCTTTTGCAAAGGCACAGCTTTGATTTGGCTCTAAGTTTTTAATTTATTTTGTCCCCTCATTCCCTTTCACAGCGAGGTCCAATCTAACCAAAATCCAGGCCTTTGGCATATGTCTGTTACCTGATATCTTATTTATCTGGTATAAGTACAGTTATAGATTTTGATGTCTCTTGTTAGTAGTTTGAGATATTTTAGCAGTGAAAAGATTAAACCAATGAAAAAGCATCATGAATGGTTTGAGATCTGACTGTGGTGTGTGAGGATATGTGAGTGATAATAATGGCCATTTATTTAGCACAGCATACCTGTCCCCCAATGAGGGGAGGTTGTGGGCGCTGTGTGTGTTTGTCCTGCTGGGATGACACATTTCTTTTCCTGTAGCTCTACATTGAGCAGTGAGAGTTGGTTCGATTGTCTGAGCAGTTGACACACACACGGATGATGATTGGTCTCTAGGCTTAAGATGTGTCACTCTTTTATTTTTCTTCAGCTCTTAATGTTAGTTTTTCTCCCTGAAAAATAGTCTTTGATTATTCTTTAATCAAACTTTTAAAAAATTTCTCTTATCCAACAAGAGCTGACACAGTGACTGCCAGACAACACCCTGCTGTCCCTGTCTGGATGGAATGGATGGACACACAAAAGGTGTGTAGTGTGTTATTGTGCTACCTACCACTGTGACAGCAGCAACATCAGTCCTTGTGGAGTGAGCAGAAGCCGCCCTCCCATCTATTGGCTGCCTGCCTTGTGATTTGAAATTAACATTCCCTCAGCTTGTTGCTGGTTTGTCTGATCTTTTGTTGTCAGTCGCAGTGCAGCGTTAGTTTCATTGTG
>JAUEKZ010208746.1:0-10585 GCA_031471865.1 Melibe leonina
AAAACTGGAATGAAACCATGATATGGAAGGTGATAAACCAACCATTTTATAATATAATTTGCAGAAATATTTTTTGATCTGAATATTCATCTTCATTAAAAGCCATGGCTTTAAAGTGGTTTTAAATTTATATCTATCTATGAAACAGATTAGAAAGATGTTTAAGTATATGCTTATTTAAAATCTGATACCGTACTTAAATAACTTTAATTCACAGAGAGTGGAGTATGATCTGAATGCTTTCATCATCAAAAGTTTGATTTTGATAAGAATGTAACACCAATAATAGAAAATTTGTGAACAAGTGAATAAATGACACGCTAACCCATACACAAATAAAACTTCAACTGTAGATGAAAGACAATAGTGATAGATAGTCTCCTCATGAGTCGTATGCTTTTATAATCATTGAAGTAAATTTGTATTGTTAGCAGAAATTTGAGAACTTTAGATTGAATACCTATTGTTGTAGTACATGCTGAAAGAATTAAGAGTTCCTGTACGATTTTATTTTACTTTAATTTCCATCCCATAATGCAGCATTCATGTGCTGTCAAAGCACTCAATCATTACAGGGAATATCCATTAATACACGTCTTGAAATTCCTCAATAAAGTTTGACCACTTTTTTAAGAACAAGAGAATTTTTGAAGTTACAGAAAAAAAAGATGAAGATGGACAATGAATAGAATACAAAATTAAATACAAAATAAACACTGAATAAAAAAAAAAGAAATGTGAGAACAGCATAACAGGATAAATAAATCTTAAAAAGAATGAACACTGATCCTGTGCTCAACTTCAACTACCAGGTGTGCGGGGGTTTTCTAGACTAAACGTGGGTTCATCTCTTGATGGCCTCTTTTTCATCTTCTTCTCCTCTTCTTTTTCTTTCTCTTTCTCTTTCTCTTTCTCTTTCTCTTTCTCCTTTTTGTTGTTGTCTTGGCGTATGGCTGATCAATGAGTTCACAATCAACAGTTATAGATTTGAAAACTTCTCTGCCTTTCATTTTGTGTTTATATGCTACATAATAACAAAATCTAAGGGCATGAAGGGACCCGTCACAACAGACTTTTTTGTTGGTCTCTAAACAAACAAACAATAAGAAAAGACATTCTTTTATGCATAAATGAAAGAAAGATCAAGTTTTAATGTCACATTGTTGGCATTTCAAATGGTTCTCTTCATAAAAACTTAAAATGACAGAAAGAAGTTCAGCAAAAACATTTTTCCAATGTAATCACAAATTCCAGTTATCTAAAAGAAATCTTTTACATCCACATAGGTCATAGGTCAACTATGAAGCTGCATCAAGCTTGACCTTCATATAGAGATAAAACAACTTTGTTGACCAAAAAAAATGGCTGCAAAATTTCCCCGCAGAACCTTTGAGGATAAGTAGATTTCTATGATGTAGTGAACTGTCTCAACAATGTTTGTGGTCTATACAATTTTGGTGGTTAGTCATATGGTTGGTGATCATATTTATCATCAACATAAAAATAATTTTTAAATTGCAACACGAGGTATTTTCCTTCATATTGTTGTTGTTAATTATTGTAGTTATTTAAATAGTGTGTAGAACATCTTGATATTCCTCTTGATAATTCATTATAGACTTTTTTCACTTATTCCAAACACATTTTTCGATTACTCTTGCTATGACACGAAGAAAAAACCAGCCCAAAAACCACTCACTCAAACACTTAAAGCAGTGATATACAATAACATATAACAAATGAAATTTGTTATAATAAAGTGGACATCATTGCCTAACTTGTCTCAATAAATGACAGTTTTTTTACATTCTATATGTTTTCATTCAGCAGTTAGCAAAGAAGAATACATAAAACACATACTCTTATACCCAAAGTGGTGATCTGATATGCCGTGATATACAAAATTGCTGATATTTGATATATAGTTGTGATCATCTTTGAATCTCTGTGATATATCAAAGTTGTGAACATCCTTGTTAGTCTGTTAGATTCTTATCTCAGTGATATACTGGATGCCTGATGTTTTATAAAAAGCGGTGAATATCTTTGAATGCCTGTGAGCCTCTGATCTCACCGTCTACCATCTCTGTCCTGCTACTGTTTGGACCCAAAAAAGAGGAGACTCTACCACCACCGTCTGCCGACCAAGTTTTGCTGCCGACAGACGGTTTCAGCGGCGGCACCTTGCCAAAACCAACCATGGAGGCCCTGCCAGGCCCAGTCAGTGTGGAGGTCGTACCACCGACCTTGGACATGTGGGGAGGAGTCTTTTTGTGGTGGATTTCAGACAGGCCTGTTGTGGCCACACAGACACATGAATCAAGGGTAACGCATCGCATTATAATAATAAGTGATAGTAAAAATAAAGATCTGAAAATTGTGGGGTACTTTTTACCATGACTATGGCTACTTACTGTAAGGTTTCAATAATGTAGTCACGAAATTAAAAGAATAATGAAGTATTTTTCAGATATTAGATTTCCATGCACATTTTGCGTCAAAAATTTAAAAAAGTTTGTATTTAACATGGTTTGAAAGCGATGCATTGTAGAGCAATTTGTTGTCTCTATTTTCCACATCATCCAGGTTGATGGAAGGTTAGCCTTGCTAAGTAGAAAGGAAAAATTCTTAACTCAATGCAGTCACATGAGATGCATTTGTCCAACATTGTTTTGAGGGCTTTTCAAGTGAACTGCATGCTTGTCAAGTGGAAATAATCCAAAATTATGAAAATATGATAACTTTTTATCACTTTTTGTCCCATTACACTTAGATTTGATAATACTTTCGAGTGTTTTTTTATTATTGTGTCATTTTGTCGGCTAAAAATCAGCCTTTTCCACTTTCCGTTTGTCAACGTGGTGAAAGCAGGAAGATATCTGTCTGTAAACGAAGGGGTAGAAGAAAATCATCGTTTTTGTATAATTTATTATATCAAGTCTATTTGTTCAAAATGACTGTAAGTGTGGTAAGACTGACAGTCACTTGTTAGGCAAAAAAAAAAAAGACTCACTTTTGGGGAAGCTCATGTCCAGGGCCACATCGTAGGCCTCTGCAATGACCTGGATGGGCTCTGTGTGCACCACACCCATGATGTTGTCTGCATCAGAAATCTACAGGAAAATTGATAACAACGATAACCCTTTCACTGCCAGGTCTGATTCCAAACCAAATGAAATATATGCAAAATCTTGAAGATGTTTGTGTTCTACCAGATAACTTTTGCATATGTCAGTTCACTGAAATTTGATTTATCTGGTATAAGAATGGGCAAGTCTTGACAATTTTGGTGTCGTTGGTGTTGAGAGGAAAAATTATTACAATAATCGTTCTTTTTTTCATTTTGTTTTCCATCCCTTGATATCGCATCAAGCAATGTTGAGGCAAAGCTTCTCTCCTTGCCCTATGATCGTAACAATAATTTAAATAAATTCAAGACCTTTGGTCGAAACGTCGCTTGTCTTGTCTTTGTAACTATATATAGGCCTTTAATCACTCCTTTTGTTTCACCTTCAATGTATTATGTACATAACACCATACCGGGTGATAACAAGCTCAAAGCATTTCACATTTGTCACACACATAAGATAATTGCCAAAGTCATTTTTTAGCAAAATGAGTTAATGCTCTTGTTAGGTGCGTCGCAGTCAGTTGCATCATCTAGAATAGTCTATTTATAGCATACACAATTTTTCACAACTTGAACTGTCTGAAAACAATCGAAAAGTGGCTTAGGAATTTCCCAATTAAACGGTTTTTCCATGTTTACTAAAAATTACCAAAAATGACTTTGGCAGTTATCTTATGAGCGTGACAATATAAATGGATAAGACACTGCGTTTATTGTTTCCATTTTCATCATTTCGTAACGCCCTGAAAAAGCGCACTCAGTCACACAAAGAAGAATAGGGAATTCTCGTCTGGTGCGATCCGCTGCAGATGGAACTATTAGAAACAACCCCAGTTTCAACAAAAAAAAATTTTTCATTTCAAATTAATAGTACTCTTATTCTATTATTCCATTATTTTCTTAAAATAAAACCACACTTGGTCACTTTGGTTGATATAGAGATGTGTAACGTCCCTTGGCAGCAACTCACCTCCAATCGGATCATTTTCTTGCTGGTTTGAACAGCCTTCATGGCCCTGAAGTAGGCCTGCAGAGGATACTCAGAAAGAGGCTCCACGATGCCGCTGTCGGCAGCCACGGTGTAATCGTCTCCCAACGTCTCCAGGCCACTCAGCTTCCAGGCTACAGGAAGCTGCGTGCTATTTCGTAGATAGATCGTCTTGGTGTCTTTTCTGTCATGATACAGGCAAAAAGACACATAATTGATACTTTTTTTCGATGATGATAATGATGATAATTAAAATAATAGTAATAAATAATAATAATAATAATGATAACAATAATAGTATAATAATGATAATAAGAATAAAAGTACTATTTATAATAATGATAATAATAATAATAGTATTAACATTATTAATATTACAGACGATGATTATGATTTTTTTTGTGTGTATTCCTTGTTTAAGTAGCAACTACCCAAAGAAAATTAACAAAAAAAAACCAAAAAAAAACTTGAAAAGTTTACAATTACAACAAAACTCTATTTTTGGTGTGTGTGTGTGTGTGTGTATGTGTGTATGCGTGTGTGTGTGTATATGTATATTCAGAAAGACTCCTAACTTTAAAAATAACCACAACAGATCTCTGATCAATGTATGTGAATGTGAGGAGATAATTTGTAATTAGTCTTTGTATTGAAAGATGAATATAATATAGGACAAAGATAAGATATTCCCCCAAAAAGTTAGTCCTTTTTTTTAATGAAAATACAATGGTATCCTTGTTTTTTAATGCCACTGTAAAAATGAGACAGATAATGTGAAACAAGTAGCGCAGCATTCAATTTGACAAAATTCCCACCTGTGCAGTAAGACACGATCAAAGTGGAGCTGCTTTTTGTCCAGTTCAAGCTCGGGTCTGAAACCATCGCAGCAAACCTTGAAGACGATTGGCTCTGGATTTTCTCTCACACAGCACACAATAGCATCTTCATAGTGACCTGGACCTGGATTGGATATCACCAAAGTAAGAAATGAATCTGTAACCAATGACAGCAGTGGAAAGATATAAGGGTGCCTTCTACAATCAAACTCCATATCTGTGAAAACAAAACCAAAAAACCCCAACAACTTTCCTGCAATGGTTCCTATCCCATCCAAACAAATAAACAAACAAAAATTTGTTATCTATAAATTGCAACAGCACATTTTGTAAAGCAATTGAAATATTTTCTGGGGACTAGATGCAACTGATCAATGATCAACTGATAATAGATCAATGCAAATTATAAAAGCCAATGTTGGAGTTGCTGAAAATCAAAAAGGCTATCTTGCAAATTGAATCTTCACATAAAAACCCTCAAATGATGAATCTGGGATTAGGAAATAATTTGTGATCTTTTTGAGAAAGTTGGCATTGAATTTCATGCTGTTTTTTTCTAACTCAACTGAATTCAATTTCATCATATTATAATGATACAGAAAACCTATCCCAGCAGAAGTTCTATAAAACGTTTATCATGTTTCCCAGATCAAATAAGAAAAACAAAATGGTTCCTGAAATGAAAATGATAAGAACAAAATTGAACATTTGATGTTTTCAAAAAATTTTAAAAAACGCAAAAACTGCTGAAAAAACGTTCAAAGAAATCAAAGTAGAAAACAGTCAAAAAGTTTTCTTTACGATTCAATACTTCCTCCTCCAGGGATTTGATGGACGATTGTTTCGCAGAGACTTTACTATAAGTTGTCCTTGAAATTACTCCAATAGCTTGTTCTTCATCATTATTGCCACTTAAATTGACAGTTCCCGAGCTCCATTGGGACATAGAGTATCTGACAGTGGGAATATACTCTACAAAGGGAACACCAATCTCCAGGCATTGAAATCAAGGAAAATATTGAACTGGTAGAAATGAATTTTAATTAATCCAAGCAGTGTCCTGTGAAGCTATATATATATTTCCTCTTGCTTTATCAATGAGCTAAAACAAACACAACACAGCGAGTCCTTCACAGCCATCTTGTTCATAGAGTCAGCAGACAGCCAGAGCTTGAATGAAGGGAGACAACTGGAGTAGATTTCTTTCCTCATGGTAAAACAAAGAGCTGCTAGTTTGAATCAAGCTTCTAAACCCCTTGGCTCTGTGCTGTGTCACAACCATCTTGGGCACCAAGCCTCTAAAGGTTATATACAAACTATGTCAGGTCTTAACTCGCACTACAGCCTTATTAGAAAACATCTCGTAACAATGAATAGTTTACCTTTGGGGTAGGCCCATATGGTCAGTTTTTCTGATTCCCCTGGTTTGAGGACCATGCTGGGAGGCTCCAACAAGTACGTTTCTCCCTTGGAGTCATTCAGGAAGCAGAAGCTGATGTCTGATTCCAACGGGGACGTGTTCAGTATGGTTAGGGTTTCCATATTCTCTGGATATTTGCCCTCTCTGTACCTATGAGATACATTTTTTGAGAACAAAATAAATAAAAGATTCATTTATATGCATATGAATACAATAGCCTCAATAATATTTTCTACTTTTACTAAAAAAAAACCAACATTATTTGAAACAAACTGTAAAGACCCTTTGAAAGTTTGCAACAAAAAAAAGAAAAGGATTTAGATATTATCAAGTAGGAGAGGTTTGGTTTTGTTCTTTCACATCATAACTTACAGTTTGGAAGTTTTAAATCTAAAAAAAAATATCCTTCTCAGTCTAAAACCATCCGAATTTCAAGGCCAATAGAAAATTGTTGCCCTCCTCATATTGCAGAAAATCATTCAAGTATGACACAAAACTTATGCAGCTCGAACCTTTAAATATGAACTTATATCTATCTAAAGCAGTTAAATTTGATGTCAACTCAAAGGAGAAAAACAACAACTTTATTACAAAAGGTTTATTTTGATTGGAAGTTAACCAAAAAGAAAAGGAAATAAATCTTCATGAAAATTTCATCAAACTGAAAAATGATTCTTACTTGTCCCTCGACTTCCCAACCAGCAACGGTCCAAATTCAAAAGACTCTGTCATGAGGATGTACTTCTTGTGGACAATTTCATCATGACGGCGATTCTTTTTGCGACTCGGAAATACGATTCTGAAGTGACCACAAAAAAAAAAAAAATGCATCAGATAGTCAAAGTTAAACATGTGATTAACAGGATTTTTTTTCTGTCATTGAAACAACAGAAAATTCAAACATTGAGGGTGAAAAAACATAAATGAATTCTACACTAGTTCTGTTTTACTGGGTTTTCGCACACAATATTTAAAACACACTGTATATTCTCAATATATACCAAAAATATATTCCTTATATTTAGTCAATAAAATCTTATTGAGATGAGAGATGAGATGATAGACACTCCTATGTCTGTTTATTGCTTGTTGCTTTCTTCATTCAGACTGAAGCTAAGTATTGTCATGGCAACAGATAATCTTTTATCATATTTCAATAATCAATGAAACAGCTTCAAATGGAACAATTTTCAAATGTGTCTGTTTCTCCCTACCTTGGCTCCCGGCTGATTGTTGGAAAAGCGCAGACACCTCTACAAAACAGTTGGTAACGACGACGCGTTCCAACAATTTCAAAATTCAAGGTCTGATCAAACTGACCAAGGTCATCAGAGGAAAAGCGAAGTTTCAATGTGACATCCCCACCTGCTGGCACAGTCCAGCGATGGATGGTCAGTCTGTGGACACGGGGGAAAATTGTCATTTTAACTTGAATTTGCCTTTTTATTTCCCCAAACTATTTCACATGAAAAGACAGGCCTGTTGAATGTCTAAAGATACAATACCAAATAAACCACAAGGCACTGGTACAACCGAAGCAGTTGACAGCACTTTAAAACTCCCTTTTTGGAACTCTTCTTTGAGCCCAGTAAATAATGAACAATTAAGAAGCAGGGAAAGGAAATTGATGAATGTAAGAATTGGTAGGTGATGTAGAAGTCATGGTGACAAGAAAAAAATCCATGAAGATGTGCGGAACGTATCCTCTCAAAATGCTTATAAAAATGCCAGGATTTCTTAACACACTAAATTGAATGATGTTGTCATTTAGAGGGAAAAAAAGTAAAAAGTGTTCACATATTGTGTTGTTAGAATATACACATGATGTCCCTATGATGTCAGTGGGTCGCGAATTGTAAGATCATATTTTATACAACTTTGTTCATGGACATAAAAAAACAAAATACCTTCACAAGTTTAAGTACAAATTGCAATAACTCAGTAAGTAATTTATGGACATTCAATCTGTTCAAATCGTAGCAGTTTTATTGCTATATAAGTATGTAAACTGACTACTGTTGAAAACTCAAAGAAGAAGATGGTGACCATGAATGATAAGGTGATCAAAGCTTGAGATCAAAGAAATTGAGCAGTTTTTACATTGTAAAGAGAGTTATCTATTAATAGTTCACCATTAACTGTATAACTAATACAGTCACATATACAAAAGAAAAAATTCACGGACCATCATTTCTTTTTTTTTAGTATTCAAAACAAAATATGCCATTGAATTCCTTCTTGAAAAGAAATGTTGAAGCCTTACAATTTATAACATCGAAAAGGAAATATAAATTATTCATCTTTTTTAAGACAGAGAGAGGACAACCTGAGATAGTAATACCTTGAGTGCATTTTTAGTATTATTTTTATAGGGAGTTTCATCTTATGCAAATTGGTGAATCAAGATCGTTGAAATAGAAGCAAATTTATATTTTGGAGGTAGCTCCCCAATGTAAAATGTGAAGATATTCATTACATGAAATGTGATAGGCCTTATAATGTGACTTTGGTTTTTTTTGCTGTTTTTTGTCTGTTTTTTTTACATATGGCCAATAACAGAGAAAACTAAATGTATTTAGCAAATACATTTGTTTGATTTTCATTTTCCAGAAAAAATGTATCTTACACAGAACTGGCAATACACAGTCTATGGTATATAACTCACTCCACTAATATTTCAAAGTCTTAAAAGCATCACTGGACATAAAAAAACAACAACCAATGAATAAAAAACAAAACAAAACTAAGGCATTCAAAACAATCACTAATACAGCAATATAACCCTTCTGATATAATCCTTCTTATATAATTCACAAGACATGGAGTTCACTGCATAGAAAATTTACGCCCTCTACATCATTTTCAGTGCATAAATTACATTTTAAACAAACTTTTTTTCCCATCAAGAAACCACTTCAGAGTCTTATTAACAAAGATATTTTTTTCCTTTGTTCATTTGAAGATTAAGGACATCACAATACCTGAGGTACTTTTAACAATAGATATATTCTTAATGACATGCTAGATGTTAGTGTTTTTTTATTTGTTTGTTGATGGAAGAATCACCACTGATGTAAAACATAAAGCCTTTTGAAATGTGAGGGGATAAAGTAAAACAGCATGTAACAGAAGTGAAACTCATTAAAAGCACCCTCAAACAATCTGCTTTAGTTTTGCTTGGAGAGAAAAATACAGGTCAACACGTGAAATGTATTAGAGGTTATTTCAGTTTATCATACCACACATTTTAAACTTTAAAAAAAATTTATTTCTTGCTTGAGACATCTATTTTTCCACAAGTATTTTTATTTTGTTCTGTGAATTTTAGATACAATGAAAATAAATAATTCTGATGATAGAGTTGTAATAAAAAGGCACAATAGAATCTAGCAATTAATATGATTAGCTGTGGTTATTTTCAGGGTTCAAAATTAATAACTTACTTTCATTTACTAATTTCATTTTCAAGTAAATTTTACCTTGGTCATCCCACCACACATAAATTCACAAAACGTCAGGTCTTTTTATCACAGACTAAGGGTGGCACACTACCAGAGCATTTTTTTAAAATTAGTGGTTTTTGGTCAAATTTTGCTATTTGTTACACGAATAAAAAGTCAAACACCCCCCTCCCCCACCTTAAGCTAGTTAGAGAAGGGGTAAAGGGCTAAATCATAATCAAAACCTATCTAGTCATTTGTTTGTTTGGTGAGAGTTTTAGGGCACTTGCAACTGCTATGGTCATATAAGCGCCTATATCTAGTCATTAACATGAGATAAGCTGCTTTTTTAGAGTTCAAAGGTCACAACTGATAAGCTAGCAGGTTTCTCTCATTCAAATTGATTACAAATTCTACAATTAATACAATGCACAACACAAAAGCTCTTGATTTACAAAGCGTGCCACAGTTGGTGATCAATTTCTATTTCACAATTGTTTTTATAAATTTTGTTCACAAAAAAATCCTTACAAACTGACAGTTAGAGTGACAAAGGGTGACAGTTTAATTCAAATCTAGCGATTAATAACTAATGTGAGATTAGCTTAGCAGTGTTTTTCTCAGGTTCAAAGATGAGAACTTACAACTTGGCAGGTTTCTCTTCATCACTGCCAGATCGCACACCCAGGCGACTGCTGATGAACATATTGTACCAAAGGCGTGACTTTTAGGCATACGCAAATTTTCATAAGGTTAGATCAAGTTTGTCAA